>CAUYLG010001991.1:0-152908 GCA_963573385.1 Cacajao melanocephalus | reverse complement strand
CACTCCAGCCTGGGCAACAGAATGAGACCCTGTCTCAAAAAAAGGAAGGAAGGAAGGAAGGGAGGGAGGGAGGGCAGAAGGGAAGAAGGAAGGAAGGAAGGAAGGAAGGAAGGAAGGAGGGGAGGGAGGGAGGGAGGGAGAGAGGGAAGAAGGGAAGGAAGGAAGGGAGGGAGGGAGGGAAGAAGGGAAGAAGGAAGGAGGGAAGGAGGGAAGGAAGGAGGGAAGGAGGGAAGGAAGGAAGGAAGGAAGGAAGGAAGCAAGCAAGCAAGCAAGCTAGCTAGCTAGCTAGCTTCAGGAATACCTGGCACTTGGTGGAGGCATAGGAAATAATTTTTTTGTTTGTTTATTTAAGAGACAGAGTCTTGCTCTGCTGCCCAGGCTGGAGTGCAGTGGCACAATCATAGCTCATTACAGCCTTAAACTCCTGGGCTCAAGTGATCCTCTTGCCTCAGCCTCCCAAATAGCTGGGACTATGGGCACCACTACAGGCGCCTGGCTAATTTTTAACTTTTTTTGCAGAAATGGGGTCTTGCTTTGTTGTCCAGGTTGGTCTTACTGGCCTTGAACTCCTGGTCTCAAGTAATCCTCCTGCCTCAGCCTCCCAAAGTGCTGGGACTACCAGCAAGACCCACCATGCCTTGATAATAAAGAAAAAAATTTAGGTTGGGCGTGCAGTGGCTCACACTTGTAATCCTAGCACTTTGAGAGGTCAAGGTGGGTGGATCACGAGGTCAGGAGTTCAAGACCAGCCTGGCCAAGATGGTGAAACCCCGTCTGTACTAAAAATACAAAAATCAGCTGGGCACGGTGGCACGTGCCTATAATCCCAGCTACTTGGGAGGCTGAGGCAGAGAATGGCTTAAAACCGGGAGGCAGAGGTTGTAGTGAGCAGATATTGTGCCACTGCACTCCAGCCTGGGCAACAGAGTGAGACTCTGTCTCAAAAAAAAAAAAAAAAATTGCCAGGTGTGGTGGCTCATGCCTGTAACCTCAGCACTTCAGGAGGCTGAGGCAGGTATATCACTTGAGCTCAGGAGTTCCAGACCAGCTTGACCACATGGTGAAACCCTGTCTCTACTAAAAATTCAAAAATTAGCCAGGCATGGGAGCACATGCCTGTAGTCCCAGCTACTCAGGAGGCTGAGGCAGGAGAATTGTTTAAACCTGGGAGACAGAGGTTGCAGTGAGCCGAGATCACACCACTGCACTCCAGCCTGGGTGACAGAGCGAGACACTGTTTCGGCAAAAAAAAAAAAAAAAGAAAAGAAAAAGAAAGAACCATTTTAAGAGACAGGGTCTTGGTATGTTGCCCAGGCTAGTCTCGAACTCCCGAGCTCAAGTGATCTTCCCATCTCAGCCTCCCAAAGTGCTGCGAATACAGGCGTGAGCCACTGCATCAGGCCAGGAAACAATTGTTGAACAAGTCATCGGAGGGAGGAGTGAGTCACTGGAGGCTGGGTAAAGAGGGAGGGGTATTGGAAACAGGGGGACGGTGCTAACCTTCCAGCTGCACATCTGCCAGCCGCTCTGCAGGGCGGAGACCATGAGCGTGGAGATAGACTTGACGGCGGTCCTGGGCAGCTGCAGCAGCGATGGGCCCTGTCGGCCCAGCTCTGCCTGGGTCCCCTCTGTGGTCTTGGCCAACACGCAGGCATCTGGCAGCTCAGGGGACTCACCCAACTCGAGCTTGGCCTCTTTGAGGGGCTCGACCAACCTCAAAGTCTCAGACACCTGGAGAGTCTTCACCTTTTTCAATGAGTGTTTCTTGGAGGCAGGGTGTTCTAACATCGTTGGTTTCATTTTCTGTCTCCAGAAGAAAATCTGAGAACCAAGACACAGAGAGGAGAAATAGGAGAGGGGCAGGGCAGAGACAACACCATCCACAGAAGAAAAGGCACAAAAGGGATGGAGCAGTGAGTTTCCTGGCCTCTCTTTCTTCTCCTCCAGTCCCTTCCCAGCTGTCCTTTCCCTCCTCTCCACCCTGTCTTGTTTGGCCACAGGAGGCCAGAAAGGGAGGGAGCCCATGCCGTAGGGGGCTGCCCAAGACCCATGCCCTCATCCCAGTGCATCATGAAGACAGAGCAGTCTCAGAAACTCACCCAACTAGTAATCCTTTGCCAAGCCCGTCTAACCCATCGGAAGAATCTCATGACCACAACCATCTTTTTCGACAGGACAAACACAGAGGAGGGGGCAGAGCCAGCATTTGGTACGGTGGAGGTGGTGGGTGGAGGATGGGGTGGGCTGTGGGCCAGTGACCACCTCTCGAGGGGTCCCCTGGGAGCTTCAAGCACAGCAGTAAAGAAAGACGTAGGAAATACTGGGGGACAGTCCCTCCCGGTGACGCATCCCAGACCCAGGGAGAGGAGTTGAAGTAGGTGAGAACCTACAGTGAGGGAGAGTTCTAGACCATTGTGAGGCTGCCTGGTCCTGACCCCAACCCCCAAGGTCCCAGAGAGTCCATCTCTTCCACCCTGGCGCTCCTTCACTCAGATCCAGGGAAAAGAAACTAACATGTAACAAATGAACAGGCACTGTCCCTGCATTGAGTCATGCAGTCCCTTCACAGCAGCCCTTCAAGGAAGATATTATTGTTAGTGCCACTTCATCAAAGAGGAATCTGAAATTCAGGAAAGCTAAAGGGGGCTGGGCATGATGGCTCATGCCTGCAATCCCAGTGCTTTGGGAGGCTGAAGCAGGAGGATCACTTGAGGCCAGGAGTTTAAGACCAGCTTAGGCAAAACAATGGGACCCCTGACTCACTATGTTTAAGTTAAAAAAAATTTTTTTTTAATTAGCCTGGAGTGATGGTGTGTGTCTCCAGTCTCAGCTACTCAGGAGGATGAGGCAGGATTGCTTGAGCCCAGGAGGTGGAGGCTGCAGTGAGCCATGATTCCACCACTGCACTCTAGCCTAGGTAATAGAATGAGCCCCTGTCTCAAAAAAAAAAAAAAAAGAAAGAAAGAAGAAGGAAGGAAGGAAGGAGGGAAGGAGGGAGGGAGGGAAGGGAAAGGAAGAGAAGGGAAGAAAAGGGAAGGGCAGGAGAAAGAGAGAGAGAAAGAGGGAAAGAAAAGGAAAGGGTAAAGGAAAATGAAAAGGAAATGGGAAGGGGAGGGGAGAAAAAAGGAAGAAAGAGAAAGAAAAAAGAAAAAAGGAATGAAGGGAAGAAGGGAGGAAGAGAGAGAGGAAGAAAGAGAGGAAGGAAGGAGAGAAAGGAAGAGAGAAAAGAAAGAAGGAAAAAAGAAAGAAGGAAAAAAGAAAAAGAAGGAAGGGAGGAAGGGAAAAAAACTTAAGGAGGCTAGTGTGGTAGCTCACACCTGTAATCCCAGAACTTTGGGACGCCAAGGTGGGAGAATTACTTGAAGCCAGGAGTTTGAGATCAGTCTGGGCAATATAGTGAGATTGTTTCTACAAAAATATTTAGGCTGGGCGCGGTGGCTCATGCCTGTAATCTCAGTACTTTAGGAGGCTGAGGTGGGCAGATCACTTGAGTTCAGAAGTTCAACACCAGCCTGGCTAACATGGCAACATCCCATCTCTACTAGAAGTACAACAACAAAAAAAGGTGGGGAGCAGTGGCTCATGCCTGTAATCCCAGTACTTTGAGAGGCAGAGGTGGGTGGATCACGAGGTCAGGAGTTCATGACCAGCCTGGCCAAGATGGTGAAACCCCTGTCTCTACTAAAAATACAAAAATTAGCCGGGTGTGGTGGCAGGTGCCTGTAATCCTGTGGTGGCTACTTGGGAGGCTGAGGCAGGAGAATTGCTTGAACTTGGGAGGCGGAGGTTACAGTGAGCTGAGATCATGTCACTGAACTCTAGCCTGAGAGTCAGAGCAAGACTCCATCTAAAAAGAAAACAGAAAAAAAAATAATTAGCCGGACGTGGTGGCACACATATGTAGTCCCAGCTACTCAGGAGGCTGAGGCATGAAAATCACTTGAACCTGGGAGGCAGAGGTTGCAGTGAACTGAGATCTTGCCACTGCACTCCAGCCTGGGCTACAAGAGTGAAACTCCATCTCAAATAAATACATACATACATACATACATATAGCTAGGTGTAGTGGCACATGCCTGTAGTCCCAGCTACTTGGGAGGCTGAAGTGGGAGGATCACTAGAGACCAGGAGTTGAAGACTACAGTAATATATGATCACACCACTGCACTCCAGCCTGGGCAACATAGCAAGACCCCATCTCTACAAAAATAAAGAAAATTAGCTGAATGTGGTGATGGGTACCTATAGTTCAGGGAGGCCAAGGCAGGAGGATCACTTGAGCCAGGGAGATGGAGGCTGAATGTGGTGATGTGCACCTATAGTTCAGGGAGGCCAAGGCAGGAGGATCACTTGAGCCAGGGAGATGGAGGCTGCAGGGGGCTGTGATTGTGCTGCTGCACTCTGGGCAGCAGAGCAAGACCCTGTCTCAAAAAAAGAAAAAAGAAATTTAAAAAAGAAAGAAAAAGAAAAACCAAAGAAGTTGCCCAAAGTTATGAACCTGGGGCAACTAAGGAGGCAGAGAGTCAGGGACTCCAAGGCAGGTCAGCCTCTAAGGACCTGGCTTCACAGCTTCCTCCTAGCCCGGGCCTCTTCCGCGGCTCCCAGGACCCTCCTGGGGCTTTGGCTGCAGCCCTCCCCTCTTCCCCACTAGATGGGGTCCTTCTCCATTGCTGCTGACTCGCCTGGGACCAGAGCCCAGGCTGTCAGGGAGGGGCCAGCTCACCCACAGGGCCCGTCCTCAGCCGGCCAGGGGTAGGAGCCACGGCGGCCGGCCAGGCCTGGCAAGGGCACCGTGTGCCCGGGGAGCCTGGCCCACACCCAGCCCCTAGACAAGGGGCCCATTCAGGGCCCCCCGCCCCGCCCCCAAGCAGCCACCCAGATCCAGCCCGCAGAGGGGACACACTGGGAAGCCAGGGGGGTGGATCTTGGGCAACCACCAAAGGCCTCATTGTTTCCTGGCCGCCCCCACCAGCACGTGGGCAGACGCCCCCCCTCCCCCAATCCTCGCCTGCCCCTTCCCAGGACCCGAACCGCTGGCTCCCTTCTCTAGCCTCTGTCTTGACCCCTCCGTCTCCCACACTTTAAATCTCCCCAGTCTGCAAAAGAAAAGAGCTCAGGGGAGCCTGAAGCAGCAGGCGCGACCCCCGAGTCTGGACCTAAGCAAAGAACGAGATGTCAACCTCCAAATTCAAGTTTCTTCAGAGTTTTTAATTATTATTATTACTTTAATAACAACCTGAATCCCAGAACTTCCAGATACTGTCCACATTCCCTCCCCTGGGCAGAGGAGAGGGGGCACCTCAAGGGAACAAGGTGGGGGTGGCGTGTCTGCCAGGGAGCCTCCTACTCCCCCAGGCTGTCTACTGCTGGGGGTCCCACGAGGGAGGGTGGTGGCTGGGTTCCCTCCCAGAGGGGGGTCCCTCTGACACCCATCCTGAAGCCCTCCCTCCTCCATCAAGGCTGGGGATGATGAGGAGACGGGGCAGGGGCGGGGGGACCAGGCCAATGCTGAGCCTTGAACTCCCACCCCGGGGACATGGGGACATTAAAGCTGCATAGGAAGAGGGGGCAGGCAGCTGGCGCAAGGCCGGGCAGCCCCAAAGGCACATTGTAAGGGAAGCGAGGCTCAGACGGAGGGCCCATTGGGCGCAGGGTGCCCAAGCCGCGGGACCCCCGAGGAGGGCAGCTGAGCCAGCTGCTCCGGGCTGGCCAGGGCGCGCAGCAGCCCATTCTCCTGCTCCAGTGCGGCGTTCCGCTCCGCCAGGTCCCGGATCTGCTCCTTCAGCACCTCCACCTCCTCCCGGACCGCAAACATGAGGTGAGACTTCACCAAGTCCTGGGGACCCCGGGACAGGCATGGGGTCAACGGGTGGGTGACTCATACCCTGCCCAGTGCCTCAAGGGCCGGGGTGGGAGAGAGTTCCCAGTGCCCAGAGGATGAGGGACAAAGTATCGAAGGGACAGGGGACAAGGACGAGGGATGGAGGCAGAGTCAGGGCTCAAAGATAGAGATGGGGACCAGCAGCCTGACCAGAGGCCGGGCAAAGTCAAGGGTGGAGGTGGCAGCAGGAGACGGTGGAGAATGCCCAGAGCCCAGCAGGGAGAGGGATGGAGGAGCTGGGAGTTCCTGCTCCCTGGTGAGGAAGAGTAAAGGACTGGGGCAGGGGGATGGCTTAAGGGGGCCAGGACCTCCTGGGACCAAGATAGCTTCTCTTACCATGGCTTGCTCGATTTTGTTGTCAATGCCAACCAGGCTTCCGGAGCCACTGGAGAGACACAGGAAGGTGAGGGGAGGTGAGGGAAGGAGAGGAGGAGAGGAGGAGAGGAGGAGCCTTCCCAGGTGCTGGCTTCTTGGACCACAGCCTCCCGCCCACACCCCCCTGTACCTGTGACAGTAGAGAATGAGGGAGAGGAGGGTTTTGTCCATCCCCCTGCGGGCCGAGGGCCGCTGCCCAGGGCCCCCCAGGCCCCGGTGCGGCAGAGGCCCAGATGTCCCTCGGATGGGAGACGCACCCCGGGGAGAGCAAGGGGAAGAGGCACAGCCCCTTTTTCGGGGCGGCTCCGGAGCCATCCCCACCACTCGGGTCTCATAAGATGACACCAGGGACTTGACAGAGACCCCTGGCTGGGCCATGCCCAAGGGAAAAGGGTCCTTGGACACCCACCCCCAACAGAGAGGGATGCAGTGAAAGGAATGCCTGGGGGGCTCAGAGCCCCCCGGGCAGAGCGGGATCTAGCTGGTGCCAGGCGGGCAGAGAGGAGACAGTGCCTCAAGGGTGCTGGCCTGAAAGATATACACCACCCCCACCAGGGCAAGGCCTGGCTGCTATTGGCTCCTTGGGGACACGGGGAACCCCCTCCCTTCGCCTTCTTGGTGGGCGGGAATTCCCAGACATGGTCAGTGCCAGTGTCCCCTTCTCACCCTGGCACCGATCCCAGAGTAGAGGGGAGGGGGCCAGCCGAGGAAATCGGCTGGTGGCCGGGCCCAGGGAAGGGCTTGGGGCAGAAGCCTGGGTCTGAGAGGGGAGTGAAGGGTGTGACGGGTGAGGAAGGGCCTGGCCCTTGGAGGCCCCTCTCCACCTGTGACCCCATCCTGTCCCCTCTGTCCCTCAAGGCCTCAGGAAAGAGGGTGGAAGTGGCGGGGGTGGGGGGAGTTCTGATGTGCTCATGGTCTTCCATAGATCGTGAGCGCTCTCCCACCAAAAAACACTACAGGGCTTACATCATGGGTGACCCCTGGGACCTGGCTAGAGGGTCCCTGACTTCCCACAGAGAAGACAAAAAATGGGAAAGGTTACCATGGCAACAGAAACTGAGCCCAGAGCCCTGTAAGACAAATACAGCCTAAAGCCCGGGCGCAGTGGCTCATGCCTGTAATCCCAGTATTTTGGGAGGCCAAGGTGGGCAGATCACTTGAGGTCAGAAGTTCGAGACCAGACTGGCCAACATGGTGAAACCCTGTCTCTACTAAAAATACAAAAATCAGCCACCAGGCATGGTGGAGGGCACCAGTAATCCCAGCTACTGGGGAGACTGAGGCAGGAGAATCGCTTGAACCCAGGAAGTGGAGGTTGCAGTGAGCCAAGATTGTGCCACTGCACTCTAGCCTGGGCGACAGAGCGAGATCCTGTCTCAAAAAAAAAAAGTCCGGGCAAGGTGGCTCACACCTATAATCCCAGCACTTTGGGAGGCCGAGGTGGGTGGATCACCTGAGGTCAGGAGTTCGAGACCAGCCTGGCCAACATAGTGAAATCCTGTCTCTACTAAAGATACAAAAAATTAGCCGGGCGTGGTGGCAGGTGCTTGTAAGTCCCAGCTACTCCAGAGGCTGAGGCAGGAGAATTGCTTGAACCCAGAAGGCAGAGGTTGCAGTGAGCCGAGATTGCACTACCGCACTTCAGCCTGGGCAATAAGAGCGAAACAACGTCTCAAAATAAAAAAAAGCCTACATGCCTGGGACTTGGGTCTGGTATCTCAGGAAGAGAGGGCTTGAGGACAGGAAGGGAGGTGAGCTTGGAGATGGGACTTTGGGAAGAGCAAGAGGGTTTAGAAGGGAGCTGGGAGTCCCAGGCGACAGGGAGCAGGAGAGGGTCTAGCGGCAGTCTGGGAAGTGGCCACCAGAGGGAGACTCAGGCCTGGCTCAACAGCCCCCAGGGCTAGGTTCCAGGCTGGCTCCAGGATGCTAGGCTCTTGGTCCCAGAATCTGGCTCTCTCAAGCTCCACTCTCACCGTCCAGGACCTGCACAGGCTCTTGTGCCCGGCCTCATCCTCCAAGGCACCCTCTCCCACCACTCTCAGGCTGTCGCCCTGAGGCTCCCAACCCACCCCTGCACCCCTGCACCCTGGCGCTGTGGCGGGATCCCCAGTCCTGCCCTCCAGCCCCCAGCTGCGCCTCTCTCAGAGTCGGGGGGGGGGTGGGGTGGAGGGGGGGCTAAGGCGCTGCAGCCTACATCCCTGGGCTCCCCCGTAAGCCCTCCCTCCTGGCTGTCAGACTTGCTCCCCCTGGTGGGGGGGGATCAGCACTCAATGCAAGGTGACCCCTGGATGAGGTCCTGCAGCCAGGAAGGGAGCACGAGAGAGCTGGGAATTTTCCATTTCTCATCCAAGCTCTGGGTGCAGAAGGTGCTGACAGGTGGAACAACTAAGGTGACCAGGCCTGAGAGAGCAGGATGGGTGGGTGGGAGAAAGGCACCTGGGATTCCTGGGGCAGGATGAGGGCTGGGAGGGGGAGAGGAGAGTTGAAGAGGGTGGGGTGGGTCAGCCAGCTGGAGGGTCAAAGTAATTTTTGAGCTATTTCTTTCCTTGTTTTTTTTTTTTTTTTGAGACTTGAGTTTTCACTTTTGTTGCCCAGGCTGAAGTGCAATGGCATGATCTCAGCTCACCGCAACCTCCGCCTCCAGGGGTTCAATCGATTCTCCTGCCTCAGCCTCCCAAGTAGCTGGGATTACAGGCATGTGCCACCATGCCTAACTAATTTTGTATTTTCAGTAGAGACGGGGTTTTTCCATGTTGGTCAGGCTGGTCTCAAACTGCTGACCTCAGGTGATTTGCCCCCCCTCAGCCTCCTAAAGTGCTAGGATTACAGGTGTGAACCACTGCACCCAGTTTGAGCTATTTCAATCAGCAACACCTGGGTGGAGACGGAGCCACCACAAAAAATCCAATTCTCCCCCACTCCATTAAACAAACTCACAGAGACCAAAGGGGGCGGATACACAGAGACAGGAACACAGGCCCTGCTTGGCGGAGACTCAGGGGGGTAAAGATGTCAAGTAAGTTTTTCATTCTCATCAGAGAGAAAGGAATAATACAAAAGTAAACATTTGTTGGCCGTCAGATGACTGTCTTCCGTTTGTCTAGCGCCTGAGTTTCTGACGGCACTTTCCAGTGGGACATTCTAACGCACACTTCAAGGGACCAGGACTCTGACAACTCAGGCCCTCCCCTTGAGGACCCCTGAGTGCGGGGTCGTGGGCACTGTGCTAGAATTCTTTGGCAGCGTCCCTGGGAGGAAAGTAAGAGTTGCTGAGACACAATCAACCCCCATCACAAGCCCAAAAGCAAGTTTATGTGGATTAGAAAATGCCCCCTTCTTTGAGACCCTTAATGCTATCTTCCAGAAAGATGTGATGTCAAGCATCTACTGTGACTTCAAATATGAGTGGCACCCCCTGGAGTTGTGCAGAGCATGACATGCACAGTTGGAGACTTAGCCCTGCAGGACTCTTGATTCTGGGGCGGGGACAGCCCTAGGAACTAGTTTTCCTCTTTGAAGGTCAAATAAAACAGCCTCAATATGAAGATGAGATGAAAAAGCAGGACACCTGGGAGAATGGGGAGCCTGGGATCTTGGGGACAGGGGCCAGCCCTGTGCCCCCTCCAATGTGTTCGGGGGAGCCCCCAGGGCCTACGCCTGGGGCCGACAAAGTGGCATCCGGCTGCCCTGTCTCTACTCCATTGCGGATCTGTGGTGTCTTTGGGGCGGGGCTGGGAAGGACAGGGAGGGGGAAAGGGGGCTGGCTCCCTGCCCTGCTTGGGAGAGCTGTCCCTGACAGTCCTAGAGAGAAAAGACATTGTAGACCATTGCCACCACCTCCTTGCTTGGAACACAGGCATCCAGGTAGGACAGTGGAGAAAGTGTGGCTTTGGGGTCAGACCCAGGCTCCAACTGCAGTCCAGCCACTTAAACTAGCTGGGTGGCCTTGGGCAAGTTTCTAAAACCCTCCTGGCCGGGCGCGGTGGCTCATGTGTGTAATCCCAGCACTTTGGGAGGCAGGTGGGTGGATCACCTGAGGTCAGGAGTTCAAGACGAACCCAGCTAACATGGTGAAACCCCATTTCTACTAAAAATACAAAAATTAGCCAGGTGTGGTGGCACACATCTGTAGTCTAGCTACTCAGGAGGCTGAGGCAGGAGAATAGCTTAAACCTGGGAGGTGGAGGCTGCAGTGAGCCAAGATCATGCCACTGCACTCCAGCCGGGGAAACAGAGCAAAACTCCATCTCAAAAAAAAAAAAAAAAAAAAAAAAAAACACTCAAAAAACCTCCAGAATTCTCTGTGTCTCAGATACTTCATCTGGTAAGTGGGAGAACGGAACTGCTTTTAGGATTACAAGTGATAAGGTAGTACTGGATCCAAGGGAGGCACTGGATAAATAAATGTACCTTTTCTTTCCCAACCCTGGGATCCATTCCTTATAATCCCTGGATCCCCAGGATCCACCACCCCCATCCCCATTCCTTCCATCCACCTCTTCACAACTTAACCAACTACCTCCCACCTGCCACGAGGGGATAAAGATTTCCAGCCCTGGGATTTGAGCATTCCAGATTCACCTGTGCCCTCTGTTTGCCCCTCCCCAGATTCAGGGACTGGCCAGGCGTCCTCAACTCCCTCCCTGCGATCCAGGCACTGAACATCTCAACCCACCTTCCCTTTTAAGAGGGAGATCCCAGGCCACTGGGACCCTGTCTTGCCAGGTCTGCACACACCAGACAGGAGAGGTGGGGTCTACACGCCCCATTCCTAGGGTGCAGGGGGTGGTCCAACCCAAACCCGCTGGCCCAGCAAGGTGGGGCTGGAGGGGCTGGGCTGGGACGGATCCCCAAGAGCCTTGGAGCACAGCAGGGTGAAGTGGAGGCTGGGAGCCGGCCCAGTCAGACTGGGGTATGCAGGGAGCGGGTGGGACGGAAGGAGGCGGGGAGGGAGGGGACAGGGGAAAGATGGAGGCCTCAGGAGGTAGAACCCTCTAAGACAGAGACAGCAGGAGGCTGGGCTGTGAACTCAATGGGGTGGGGAAGGGATGGGGAGTCCTCTTGCCAGGGAACCTCCCAAGTGGGAGGGAGAGAGGGCAGGAAATGCTGAGAATAGCAGTGATGGGGGCAGGTGACTCTCCCGGCCCGGGCCGACCTCACACCTCGCACATTCCTGAGAGCGGGAACGTGCAGAATCCACCCTGCCCTGCCCAGCCCTGCCCAGCACTGGCACCCTTGCCCTCTGTCCCACCGGCTTGAGGCCACCCCTTCTGCCAGGTCCCTATCCTCCCCAAGGCCCCAGGACCCTGTCAGTGGTGGGCTTGAGTCCCTGATCCCTGAGAGCAGCCCCCAATCTGGGGAAGACAGGAAGGAGCAACTCCCATCTGGAACGGGTCCCTCAGGCACCCACTCACCCAGTCTTGAAGCCCCACCCCCAATTTCCTTCCAAGCAGGAAGTCCCTCCCCTTGAACGCCTCCCAGGGGTAGTCCCACTCCTCCCTCCAAAAGAAAAGCGGTGACTCCCCAGCCCTTCTGCCAGGTTCCTATCAGTCCCCGGCCAGAAGCAGGCAGCCTCTGGCTATCTCTGACTCAACGATTCCGGGCCTTCTTTTTCAGCTTGCTGGCTTTCTTAGGAACAGTGACACCTGGCCCTGGAAACTCAACCAACAGAGCACTGTCTTCTAAAGGGTGAACCCCAGAAAGTCACTCTGCTGTGCTGCTCCTGCCCCTTTGCCATTCCTAGCTCTGACTCTGTTCCTTGCTGGCCCAATCTTAGGTAGTGGCTTTCTCGGTTCTAGAAATCCTAGGATCCTAAAGTAGACCCTGTGGGCTATCAGGATGTCACAGTCCCGTATTGGGAGAGGAAGACAGAGATGGAACTGGGAGGAAACTAATTCCCAGTCTTTTTCACCTTTTTTTTTTTTTTTTTTTTTTTTGAGATGGAGTCTTGCTCTGCAGCCCAGGCTGGAGTGTAGTGGCGTGATCTCGGCTCACTGCAACCTCTGCCTCTCAGGTTCAAGCAATTCTCCTACCTCAGCCTCCCAAGTAGCTGGGATTATAGGCACAAGCCACCATGCCCAGCTAATTTTTGTATTTTTTAGTAGAGACAGGGTTTCACCATGTTGGCCAGCCTGGTCTTGAACTCCTGACCTCGTGATCTGCCCTCCTCGGCCTCCCAAAGTGCTGGGATTACAGGTGTGAGCCACTGAACCCGACCTTTTTTTGTTTGTTTTTTTGAGGTGAAGCCTTGCTTTGTCACCCAGGCTGGGGTACAGTGCTGCGATCTCGGTTCACTGCAGCCTCTGCCTCCTGGGTTCAAGTGATTCTCCTGCCTCAGCCTCCCCCAGTAGCTGGGATTGCAGGCATGCACCACCATGCCCGGCTAATTTTGTATTTTTAGTACAGACAGAGTTTTACTATGTTGGCCAGGCTGGTCTGGAACTCCTGACCTCAGGTGATCTGCCCGCCTCGGCCTCCTAAAGTGCTGGGATTGCAGGCATAAGCCACTGTGCCCGGCCTACTTCTTATAAATACGTATGTTTTTCTTTTCTTTTTCTTTTTAGAGATGGATCTCGCTATGTTGCCAGGGCTTGGTCTTGAACTCCTGGCCTCAAGCAATTCTCCTGCCTGGGCCTCCCAAAGTGCTGCGATTACAGGCGGGAGCCACCGAGCCCCGGCCTGATTCCCTATTCTGTCTCCAGCATGCATTCGCCAGTGGGTTCCTGAGGTTGGCCAAATGATCTCTAAATCTGCAAGAGCTCTGGAATTTGACAACAATGACTCCCTTCAAACTCTAAAAAAGGCTGTGACCTGACAGTTCCGAGCCAGGGAGTCCCACCCAGCCCTCCCCACAGACAGGGAGTGGGTCCGAAATCAACTGTGCGCAGTGGTTATGCCCAGGCCAGGTTTCTCCGTCTAAGAGATCCTCTCCAAGTTCAACCTGGGGAAAGGACACCTCCCAGGCAGCTTCTTACGGCTACCCTAGGTGCTGGGTGGAGAGCCTGAACCCCACGCCCTGCCACCCCACGAAGCCCACCTACCTATCATCATCGCTGTCTAGGTGACCACTGATGGCCAACATGGAGTGGGCCAGGCTGAATTTCTGAGCCGCTACTGCTCCAAAGGGGTCTGGAGATTTGTGAGCCAGGCTGGCATCCGAGGCGAAGTAGAGGGCGGGGGAGCTGGGGCGAGAGCCGAGTGGGAGCACCTGGAGGCAGAGAGGTAGGAACACATGAAGGGAGAAGAGAAAGGAACCAGCCACCTTACAACTTGCCTACTAGCCTTCGTCCCTCTCCACCTCCCCACTCTCTGTGGAGGACCCAGGACTCCAGTCCCCACCACCCTTCCCTCCTCCAGCTCTAGCTCTGGGAAAGGCATTAGGGAGTTACTAGAAGCAAGAAATGGGTCAACCTGAGGCATGGGGGGAGTGGCGTATGGGATATTAGAGAGGGTCTCCCAAGTGGGAAGAGGCGGGGACCGATGGAAGAACTGAGAAGAGACCCAATGCCCCTGCTTCCCCTGGCACGGGACCCCTAATCAGAGGCTACTCAGAGTGTCTGCCTTCTGTTGTTTTTTTGAGATAGAGTCTCACTCTGCCACCCAGGCTGGAGTGCAGTGGCATGATCATGGCTCCCTGCACCCTCGAATTCCTGGCCTTAAGTGATCCTCCAGCCTCAGCCTCCCGAGTAGCTGGGACTACAGGCGTGCACCACCATGCCTGGCTAATTTTTTTATTTTTTGGAAAGACAGGATCTCAGTATGTTGTTCCAGCTGGTCTCAAACTCCTGGGCTCAGGTGATCCTCCTGCCTCAGCCTCCCAAAGTGCTGGGAGAATGAGCCACCGCTCCCAGCCTGTCTGCCTTTTTTTTCTTTTTTTTGAGATGGAGGTCTCACGCTATCACCCAGGCTGGAGTGCAGTGACATGATCTCGGCTCATTGCAACCTCTGCCTTCCCGGTTAAAGTGATTCTCCTGCCTCAGTCTCCCAAGTAGCTGGAACTACAAGCACCCACCACCACATCTGGATAATTTTTGTATTTTTAGTAAAGACAGGGTTTCACCATGTTGGCCAGGCTGGTCTTGAACTCCTGACCTGAAGTGATCTGCCTGCCTCAGCCTCTCAAAATGCTGGGATTACAGGCGTGAACCACTGTGCCCAGGCTGCCCTCTTCAAATGACTCCAATATCACCTCTTAGAGAAGCATTTCCTCATCATTCACTGGTCCACTGAACTGTTTCATTTTTTTATACACGTAACATTATCTGAAATTAAAGTATTTATTGTGTCTCTCCCCTGCTAGAAGGTCAGTTTGCTCAGTAGCTATTTGTAGAATGAATGGATCCTCAGAAACTGCTCCTCCATCCCCTTACCCACCCCAAACTCTCGCCTCCCCTCTCAAACTTCTCCAACTCAGGTGGAATTCTGCTCCTGCGCTCTGCCCTGGGGTTGGGGGAGCTGGTTGTGGAGCTGGGGGGAGGCGGAGCCTGGGCGTGGACCCGAATAGCCCAACAGGCGCTGGGGGTGGCAGCAAAAAGGGCGGGGGCGACAGGAACATGACAAGACGCCTCTGTGAGGCCCCGGGAGGCCCCAGCTTCTCGGAAAAGCCAAGAACAGAGAGTCCAGGGTGGTTAGAGGGACAGACAGAGGAAGGGGGCCCAGGTGGTGTCCGCTGGCCCTTCTCCACCACTCCCCTCTCTTAAGAGGGAGAAGAGGCATGGGGGGACATGGAATGGAAACAGACTTTTGGGCAGGGAAACAGCAAAACAGATGCATGCAAACAGAAGACCATCAGGAGGTGGGGGAAGGCTGGGGGGTAGTGGGCACGGGAGAGAGAGAGGCAGGGTCTGTGGCCCCAAGAAAAGCTCAGGTCGGACTTAAGGACAGAGAGCAGGGAGGCTGGCGGCCAAGGGGGTGTGCTTTGGAAGAGCCTGAGGACAGGGACCAATAAGAGAAACAACATCTTCTCCCCGGGGGTGGGTGTTGAATACAAGAGTTCAAGAAGAGTGGGGGGAAGAAGGGGGGTGCATCATGAGAGATGTGAGCTTGAGGCCAGGAGCGGTGAGGGGGAGCCGGTCCTGACTGGTCCTGACAGGACCCAGACATCCAGTCCCAGGTTATTTTTATACTGTGGTTTGTGCCCAAGGCCAGGAAGGGGAAAGAGTTCGCATCCTCACACTCCCTGCTTTTCCCCAGCCCTCCCAGGTGTTATTTTCTCCCACAGGACAGAAGTATCCAATCCCCGTGTCTCTGGCTTCTTGCCCCCACCCCGGGGACCCAGGCATCCTGTCCCCCCCAGCCCAGACTTGTTCCTCTTTTGGAGACAGGAAGGAGAAACAGTATGGGGACTGCATTCCTTCTCAGGTTCTTTTCGCCTGGAGGGAGTTGAGCCAGACAACTGTGGGAGTGAAAAGGATCAACCAGCAAGCCCCTTCTCCATCCCAGGGAGGTGTTCCCCCCAATCCAGTTTCTCCATGACACTTGGCTTGCAGCAAAGCTAGAGGTGGGACTGAGATGGGATTCAGGATGGGGCTGCAGTGGAAAGAGACTGGCAGCATACAAGGCCTACCTTTTACCTTTCCTCCCCAAATCCTGGCAGCTCCTATCCCAGGGACCCAGCTACCCAGCTGGGGACTACACCCTCATCACCTAGAGCCAGAGGGGCTGAGACCAAGACAGAAGAAGGCCAGGTGAGGAGGCCACATATGCCAGGCTACATGAAACCCAAGACAGAGAATCAGAGGCCAGAGAGAAAGAGAAAGGGTGTGAAATACAGGAAGGAGGCTGGGGCAGAAAATGAAGAAGGAGGAAGAGGCTTGAGACTGACCTGGCAGGCACAGAGAAGGGGGCTGTCTGATCTGATAGACAGGTGATGGAAGAGGAGGAGGAGGAGGGGGAGGGGGAGGGGGAGGGGGAGGCCCAAGACAGAAGTCAGGCCAGGGCTGAGATGGGTGAACCCTAGAACCCAGGTCTTACCTGCCCCATCTCCTCTGGAGCACCCAACTCCATCCGCAGCCGCATGTCTACAGCTTTCCTCTGGGACAGTGGAGGGGTCCTCGCCCCGGAGCCCCCAGCCTCCGCTTCCACCCTCAGGGAGGGCAGGGGCGTGGCAGCCCGAGATGTGCCCCCGCTCTCCCCAGTCCCAGGCTCTGGGGGGTGCTGCTGAGGTGGGCAGGCCGATAGTGGGGGTGTCTCTGCCTTGGCTTTTCCGGGCACCACCAGCTGGCCCAGCCCCCCAGTGAAGGAGCGGGCCTGAGGTCCGGGAGAGGTTGGGGGTGGACGGAGCCAGGAGGTGGGGCCCTGAGACAGGCCTGACTGTGGGGTGGGGGTGCCCAGGCCGAGGCTGGCCAGCTCCAACCTGGAATCCAAAGATCTGCCCCCGGTGCCTCCTGAGGTCCCTCGAATTCCCTCCAGAAGGCGGCCAAAGCTGTGGGGCTCCAGGTCTCGCTCATAAACATCCACACAAGTCCAGCGACCTCGGCGATACGGCTCTCCCAGGCCTTGGGGCAGCTTCACCACCCGGAAACGGGAGGAGGGGGCCCCAGGTGGTGGAGAGCCATTACGGGGGGTGCCCTTGCCCCCTGGATCAGGGCTTGGCTCCCCATTTGGCAGGCGGGGCGGGGGCCCGGTGGGGGGCAGTGGGGCAGAGGGGTCCGAAGCCGCTGGGCTCCCCGGGCCTGGGCCCTCGTAGTCTGTGGTCACGCTGGTGATTTGGAAACTACTCTTCTTCTTGCCCCCGCTCATGGTCCCTGGGGCTCAGGGCTGGGCCAAGGTTGGGGGTGGGCTGGGGCTCCTTGAAGGGGCTCAGGCACCCCTGGAACAAGGGGGCCACATGGTGGGGGCATCTGGGCCCCTGGGGACGTCTGGGTCCGACATGGCAGGAGGGCCTGGCGGGAACCGGGGGTGCCTGCTGGGTGAGGGGAGAGGAGGAGAGGGGAGGTGGCAGGAGGGGGGAGCAGGGGCAGGTTTTTCCTGCTGCTGTCGCTGCTGAACTCCAGAGCTGAGTTTGCAAACTGGAAAAAGAGAGAGAGAGAGTTTATGTGTGTGTCTCTGTGTGTGTGTGTGTGTGTGTGTGTGTGTGTGTGAGAGAAACCAGTGGGCAGGCCACCTCTGGGGCTTCCTCTCCGGGGAGCAAAGTGGGGGAAGGGGAAACCGTCAAAGACCCAGAGACAGGCAAGAGATGACAAGAGACCAGGGCAGAGGGGACCGGATCCCAGAAGGCGCTCAGAGTAGGGAGAGGCAGACGGGTTCCAGAGCTGAACATTTCTCGCCTGGGATTCCGATTCAGGGATCCCGCATTGTCCCAAAGGCTAGGACTCCAGGGCCTGGGAAAGCCGGGGTGAAGCAGCTCCCCAGCCTGGCCCGGCCACCCAGAGAGACCTCTCCTAGGCCTCCAGCCCCCACCCTCACCCCAGCTTCCACATCTCTGGGGCAAGCCCTGCCAGGCTACCCCCCAGCGCCTCGCCCAGCGCCGAGCCCTACCTCTGGGGCCTCGGCCACTGATCTGAGCCTGGGGGTCCCGGCGCCTAAGAGGTAGGGCTGTCGGTTCCCTGGGGCCTCCCGGCCCCGGGCAGTGGCGGGACACGCAGGCGGCGATCAGAGGCTGCCCCGTCCTCTCCGGGGGCCGCAGCTCATTCAGCGAGGCATCTCTGTGGAAAGTTTGCTCTCTGGAAAGAAGGAACCCGAGCCTCCTCCGAGGAGCCCAGGCGCGGCCTCTGAAGCACCCAGGGTCTGGAGACGATGTGGGAGGGGGCAGCGGAGTCCCCCGCTGCTCCCGGTGGCAGCCGGCGAGTTGGTGTCCCGAGTCTCCTCCCGCGTGGCCCCGCTGGGTCCGTGTCTCCGCTCCTCGGCTCCCCTGGGTCTCTGCCTCTCCGTCTTTCTCTTTCTGGGCTGTTGACAACCCCCACACCAGGAAGTCCTGCCTCCTCGGGCCTGCTGACTGCTCCTCTCCTCCTCCTCCTTCCCCTCTTCCTCCCCTTCCTCCTCCCTCCCTCCCTTCTGGGGCTCCCCGCCAGCTGGCCGGGGGCCAGGCCTGCCACAGCCGCTGCTGTTGCAGTTGTTGCAGCCGCTGCTCAGGCTGCTGCTCCTGGGGGCCCCAAACAGACTCCCTTAACCCCACACCTGCCGGGCCCCAGCCCCTCTTGCAGGGAGGGGCTGCAGGGGGCGGGGCTCGGGGAGAAAGGGGAGGAGCTTGCAGGGAGGCGAGGGATTCCCTTACTTGTAGTCAATTGTTGCCCCGGCCTAGAGACTCGCCAAAGAGACGGAAGGCACAGGCCTGGAGGTGTACTGGGTGCCCACCCAGAAGTGCCTAGTTCCTGCTGTGGGGTGGCTGTGGCTGTTACTGTCATTCTCCTTTGATTTTCACAGCAACTAAATGAGGAAGGTACTATTATTCCCCTCATTCCTTATTTTTAAAAGTAGATTATTGCCTCACACCTGTAAATCCCCGCACTTTGTTTGGGAGGCCGAGGAAGGAGGATAGCTTGAGACCAGTTTGGAGAATATAGCAAGACCTGGTCCCTACAAAGAAATAAAAGAACTAGCTGGGCATGGTGAGGTGCACCTATAATTCCAGCTACTCAAAGGCTGAGGTGGGAGGATCACTTGAGGCCAGGAGTTCGAGACCAGCCTGGGCAATATAGTGAGATTTCCCCGTCTCTACAAAACATTTTAAAAATTAGCTGGGCATGGTGAGGTGCACTCGTAATTCCAGCTACTCAAAGGCTGAGGGAGGAGGATTGCTTGAGCCCAGGAGTTTGAGACCAGCCTGGGCAATACAGCGAGCTCTCCATCTTTACGAAAAAAATTTTTTAAAAAAATTAGCTGAATGTGGTGATGTACACCTATAGTCCTAACTACTCAGGAGGCTGAGGCAGGAGGATCTCTTGAGCCCAGGAGGTTGGGCCTGCAGTGAGCCAAGACGCACTCCAGCCTGGGCAACAGAGTGAGATGATATTTCATTCAGTGAAATGACGTTGTTTGGGAGCCAGCTGTATTTTGCTGGACTATTTGAAATCAAAGCCTGGACATTATATTATTCCCCTCTCCCCCACCCTCCTCCTTTTTATTAGAGACAGGGTCTCTCTCTCTCTCTCTCTCTCTCTGTTGCCCAGGATGGAGCGCAGTGGTGTGATCAAAGCTCACCACAGCCTGGAACTCCTGGGCTCAAGCCATGCTCCTGCCCCAGCCTCCCAAGTAGCTAGGATTTTAAATGCATGCCGCCACACCCACCTAACTTTTAAATTTTTGTAGCGGTGGGGGCTCTCACTACGTTGCCCAGGGTGGTCTCAAACTCCTGGCTCCAACTGATCCTCCTGCATCAGCCTCCCAAGTAGCTGGGACGACAGACACAAACTACCATGCCTGGCTAAATTTCTTATTAAAAAAATTTTTTTTGGATAGAGATGGGGGGTCTTGCTATGTTGCCCAGGGTGGTCTCGAACTCCTGGCCTCAAGTGATCCTCCTGCTTCTGCCTCCCTAGTAGCTGGGACCACAGGTGTACACCACCATACGTGGCTAATTTTTTAGTTTTTGTAGAGACAGGGTCTTACTATGTTGCCCAGGCTGGTCTTGAACTCCTGGCCTCAAATGATTCTCCCAGCTGGGCATCCCAAAGAGCTGACATTACAAGTGTAAACCATGGTACCTGGCCTCAGGGAAATTTCTAACCCCTCTTTAGGGTTAGATAAAAATAAAACAATGCAATACCTACCCTCTTTATGTATTTATTCTTTATCTCTTTGTCAGAAGCATCCACACTCCTATTTCTCTCCCTTAAGCCATAGTAATAATGGCTGCCATAGCCCAGGTCTGTGGGCCTCCCAAGTAGTGAGGTCTGGGAAGCAGCCTCCCACCTGTCCCCTACCCCTCCAAATTGCATCCTCTGTGCCTTACAGAACCTTTTCTCCTCTGGCAACATACAAAACACAGCCTTAGTTCCTCCATCCCCAGGCCCTCCTACCTTCTTGCTGACTTGCTACAAACTATTCAAAAATTGTATTTGGACAGTCTCTGCCTCAGGCACTGGTATCTGAGTCTAAAGGCCCTGGCACATTGTTGATCTCTGCAGAAGTGTTTGTTGAGTGAATACATTCAAAGTTTTATTATTTATTTTATATTTTATTTTATTTGAGATGGAATCTTGCTCTGTCACCCAGCCTGGAGTGCAGTGGCATGATTTCAGCTCACTGAAACCCTGGCCTCCTGGGATCAAGCAATTCTCCTGCTTCAACCTCCCGAGTAGCTGGGATTACAGGCACTCACCACCACTCCCGGCTAATTTTTGTATTTTTAGTAGAGATGGGGGTCTCACCATGTTGGTCAGGCTGGTCTTGAACTCCTGACCTCAAGTGATCTGCCCGCCTCAGCCTCCCAAAGCACTGGGATTACAGACGTGAGCCACCACGCCTGGCCTATACATATAAACTAATCATACTAATGTGTAAATGTGAAATGGGTTTTAAGTGTTTTAATATTTCCCTCCCCTGGGAGCATTTTTCATAGCCTTTAATGGGTGGGACCCTTTGCAATTTACAAGGCACTTTGGTATTATTTTACTACCCCTCCCCTTCTAACAAATGATGGACTAAAGCCAGCTTGTCCAACCCACAAAGGCAGCATGTGGCCCAGGACAAATTCGTAAACTTTCTTAAAACAGGAGTTTGGCCGGGTTTGGTGGCTCATGCCTTTAATTCCAGCACTTTGGGAGGCCAAAAGGGGTGGATCACCTGAGGTCGGGAGTTTGAGAGCAGCCTGAGCAACATGGAGAAACCCTGTCTCTACTAGAAAAAAAATATAAAATTAGCCAGGCATGGTGGCGCATGGCTGTTATTCCAGCTACTTGGGAGGCTGAGGCAGGCAGGAGAATCACTTGAACCCCGTAGTCGGAGGTTGTGGTGAGCCAAAATCGTGCCATTGCACTCCAGACTGGGCAACAAGAGGGAAAACATTAGGAGTTGGGCGGGGGGGGGGGCGGAGTGCGGTTTAAAGCTCATCAGCTATCATTAGTGTTAGTGTTTTGTTTTTTTTTCCAGAGACAGAGTCTCACTCTCTCACCCAGGCTGGAGTGCAGTGGCCTTATCTCAGCTCACTGCAACCTCCACCTCCCAGGTCAAGCAATTCTCCTGCCTCAGCCTCCTGAGCACCACCTTGCCCAGCTTATTTTTTGTATTTTTAGTAGAGACAGGGTTTTGCCACGTTGGCCAGACTGGTCTCAAACTTCTGATCTCAGGTGATCCACCAAGCTTGGCCTCCCAAAGTGCTGAGATTACAGGCATGAGCCACTGCGCCCTGCCAGTTTTAGTGTATTTTATGTGTGGCCCAAGACAAATTCTTTGTCTTATGCGGCCTAGGGAAGTCAAAAGAGTGGACATCCCTGGACTAAAGTGTCTCTCAGAGAGGTTGCAGGATCTGCCTAAAGCCACACAGCAAGTCTGCAAAGACGTTGCCATGGAAAGCAGCATTCGCAGGCTCCAGGGATCAGGCGGTGCCTGTCTTTGCTGTGCCCATTTTCCAGCCCGTTGAGGATACAACTGAAGTCTTCTCGAAGTTGATTTACGCTGATTTACCCCCGAGACAGAGCTGTGCACCCAAGGCATTTCGGAGGGAGTTATTTCTAGGGGAGATAAGAAAAGTGATAGGGAGGTCAAGGTCACGTCCCGCACCGGCCCTGCGACAGTGCCAGGGTGGTGGCTGAGGTGGCCATACTGAAGTCGACCCTGCTCGTTGCGAGCGGCGTCGAGGGAGTCAAAGGTCACGGGAGGAGGACTTGGGCCGCGGGGGCGGACGACTTTGAGCCCAGACGTGGAACGAGATTCCGGGGGTAGGCGGCCGAGACCCGGTGAGCCAACTCCGGTGCTCTCCCGGCATCTGGGGGCGGCGGGGAATGGGGGCGCAGCCGCGGGAGCACGCCCCCTGCTGGGCAGAGTCGCCGCCCGTCCGGCTCCCCACCCTTAGAGCCCCTCGGCCCGGAAAGCCGCCCCCCCTGCCGGCCTCAGCGCCTCACTGCACCCCGGGCCCCGCAGCCGCAGCCTCGGCCCCGGCCCGACGCTGAGTGCGGACTAGGGGCGCGCCGGGCGCACGGGGTGCACGGGGCGGGGGCGCGGGCCCCAGGCTGCCGCTGGGGGGCGCCGCTGCTTGCCGCTCCGCCGGGGCCTGGGAAACAGAACCCAGCACCGCCCGGCCGGGCAGGGGGCGAGGGGCGGCGAGGAGCGGACGCCCCAAGGCCAGGACGGGCTGGCGCCGGGCCCCCAGTGCCCCACGACCTTCTTCCAAATCTGCCCGCGCAGGCTCCGCCACTCCCGCGCCCTGCGCCCCAGCCCCGCGGCCCCCGGGGGCCGCGCGGCACGGCCACTCCTGCTCCGTCCTTGGAGGGTGTGGAAGGGTGGGTTTGGGGCCGGGGGCGGGTCTGGGGGCGGACCCGGAGGCGGGGCTGTCTCTGCGGCAGGGCCCAGCTCCGCTCCCCCCGGTCTGTCTCTGTCTCTCCTCCTCCCTCCTCCTGCTCCGGGCGGAGCCCGGCATGGGGGGGCCGGCGCCCGGCAGGCCAGGTACGGTGATGGAGAAACTGGGGAAGCTTGGTGCAGGGAGGTTGGGGTGGGAGGACAAGGGACAGGGAGGATTGGCGGAACGAGAGGCGGAGAAGCCCAGGGTTGCAGGACAAGGGGAAGGGGAGGGGTGCCGGGAACCTGGGGCCCTTGGATGGAGAAGGGGAATGAAGCAGGCCAGGTTTGGAACAGGGGAAGGGGGAGGACGGCTGTAAGGAGGGGCACCTGGGAGGAGAAGTGAGGTTGAAGGCGAAAAGAAGAGTGTGGGTTTGGGGGAAGGAAAACCGGAGCAGGTATGGAGGCCGCAGCCCAGAAGGTAGCAATGGGGCCAGACTGGAGCCCCCTGGGTAGGATTGAGGGGGATTGAAGGGCGGGGACTGGAAGAGGAAACCCGGGGGCCTCCCAAATCCTGGAAGAAAAAGAAGGTGATTGGGGCCATCAGCGAGGGAGGGAGGCAGAGACCAAACCATTGCTAAAGGGCCAGGGAGCCGGAATCGGGGTGGACCAAGGCCCAGGGCCCGGGAAGGACTGGAAAGTGGGGGGGAAGGCAGGCAGTGGAGATAGATGGATGGGTGGTATTTTAGATGCCCAAGTCAGGGTGTCTCCCATCTTTCCTTCAGCGTCCCCACCCTGCCCTTATGAGATCCCCCTCTACAAGCCTAAGATGAGGGGGAGAGTCTGACCATCTCCCCTTTCCCCAGTGGGGTGCAATGTACGCAAGTAGGCCCTGGGCATAACTCCTTGCCTGTAGGTGTGTCCGGTTTTGTGTAGCAGATTTGTGTGTGTCTGGAGGTCTGTGTGTGTGTCTGTGGGTGTGTCTGTGGGTGTTTATGTCTGTGTGCCTGTCTATCCCTAGGTTTCTGTTTACCTATGCCAATCTCTGTGTCTGGTCCTCTGTAGATGTGGGTCGGTGGCTCCGTGGTTTGTGTGTCTGAATGTGTGTTTGTGTAGCTGAGGGGTTGTAATCTGTTTGTGGGGCCTGTCTGGGTGGTGGATCAGGATGCCTTTATGCAAGAAGGAAATCTGTGTTGACCTGATCTCCCCAGAGTGTGTGTTTATGGCTCTGAACACCTTCGTCGGGGTCTGTGTCTGTCTGTCTGTGGGTCCACAAAGCTGTGTTGGGTTTTCTGTCTGTGTTTTCCTCTCCGAGGACCCGAGTCATGTCTCTTCTTTTTCTCTCTTTCATTCATTCCTGGCCCCCACCCATACCACCTTTCTTTTTTTTCCTTCTCACCCACTCCCCCACCCAGTGGATCCGGGACCCAGGGAGGGCCGCCCCCCGGGCCTGGTGGCGCTGAGCAGGGCCCCCCAGCCCCCACCTCCTGCCCCACGAGATGAACCTCCTCTACCGAAAAACCAAGCTGGAGTGGAGGCAGCACAAGGAAGAGGAGGCCAAGAGGAGGTAAGGCTGTGCTCCAGACTGCTCCCTCCCTTCCACACCTCTGCCTGCCCCCTCACTGGGCCATAGCCCTTCCGGGGGGCCCTGGCAGCCGGGTCATGAGTGAGCTCTCTGATCTCCAAGTCTGTGCTCAGTACAGAACCACCAGCATTGCACACAGACTGTCCCAGCCCTGTTCATGGCCTTCTGCTGGGGGGGATTGGGGGGGGTTTCCAGCCCTGGAGCACCCCTTTGGTTGTTCCCCATACCCAGAGGCCCGAGTCACTCCTTCCTGACTCACCTCTGGCCTGTAGCCCTTTTCCTCTCTGCAAATTTGGGGCTGGCTTCGGGCTGTCTTGTCACCTGACCTCGGAAGGGGCAGGCCCCACCTCCCTCCCAGGGTCTAGGGAAGGGGTCATTTCAGGGGCATCAGAGAACATCCAGTTGGCCTTCTCCCAGTTTCTCCTGCTGGGGGAGGTGAGTCGTTAAGTGACAGGGTTGTGTGTGTGGTGGGTGGACATGCAGGCTAGGCCCTGCCAAAGACCCGGGGCTGGGGACAATCCCTGGACCCTTGCATCCCTGTCTGCCTCCCCCCTTGCCCTTCCAGGGACGTGGGGCCTGGCCTCTCCCATCCTTCTCTCCTTCTCTTCTTCACTCCGATTGACTTCACAGCCACTTAGAGCCTGACTCACAGCCACCTCCCTTTTTCTTCCTTGCCACTGTGGAGTTTAATTCTTGTTGTTAATTAGATTAATCAGAGTGATCACTGCAGCGATCTCTCCCTAATGAAGGGTTAGTAGACAGGGCCTTAATGAGTGCCCACCCCACACAGCTCTTCTCTCTTCCCTGCCAGTTGCCCCCCTGCCTCCCACCGCCCTCCACTCATGCAGAAGCACAGGGACAGTGAAATGGAATGGGGGTGAGCTGGGGAGGGTGATAGAGGACAGCACCAAGGGAGAGGGAGGAAGAAGGATGGGCCAAGGGAGGGAGGCTGCTCTGGTCCTGGAGGGGCAGGTCCTGCATCTGGGAGAGGAGGTGTGCCATGGGGGCGTAGGTCACAGTGGCTGGGCAGGAGGGGAGACCACAGGCCAGGTGTGGGCCAGGGTGAGAGTGAGAGGGGCCGAAGAGCTGTGGGGGCAGGTGTGTCCATTTGTGTTACCTGGATCTGTATCTCTAGCTGTGCACAAGGCTGTCCACACAGGTGCCCAGGCTGCGATCCGCCAGCCCCAGGGATGCTCCCCTGCTAGACATACTCACCCCTCATCCCTGCCCCCAACTGCTTTGCCTTTTTAAAGCCCTAGATTCTGCCTGAAGCCCCTTCATCGGTGCCCTGGATTTTCTGGCACCCCTGTCCCCACCCCAGGCTCCTGTCCTCCTCCCTGGGAAGCCACAGGGTTGCTGACACCTCTTGGGGTGGAGAAGGGGGAGGCCCAGGTCCCAGGCCCTTCCTCCACTGCATCGTGGCCTTCTCTCCCCAGCTCCAGTAAGGAGGTGGCCCCCGCAGGCCCGACTGGGCCCGGGGCCGGACAAGGGCCTGGGGTCCGAGTTCGGGACATCGCCTCGCTGCGGCGCTCCCTCAGGATGGGGTTCATGACGATGCCTGCCTCCCAGGAACACACCCCGCACCCCTGCCGAAGCGCCATGGCCCCACGCTCCCTCTCCTGCCACTCAGTGGGCAGCATGGACAGTGTCGGGGGTGGCCCCGGCGGGGGCGGTGGGGGCCTCACAGAGGACAGCAGCACCCGAAGACCCCCTGCTAAGCCCCGGAGACACCCCAGCACCAAACTCAGCATGGCGGGGCCGGGGTCTGGGGCAGAGACGCCCCCCAGCAAGAAAGCAGGTGAGATACCCTCTATCTCTCCCTGGGGTGGAGCTGGGAGCTGGGAGGATCTATTCCAGGCCGGGGGAGGCTTGCCGGGAGGGTTCATTCAGGGAAGAACCAAGGAAGTGGAAGATTCCATTCTTAAAAGGAATGGGGGGGGGTCTTTTTGGATGGGCCTGAGATGAACCATTCAAGGGCAGGGGACACTCCCTGAAAAGTTCTTGAGAAAGGGGTGGTGGCTTCACAGGAACAATGAGGGTAGGAGCTGCGGATTCTGGAGAATACATTAGAAAGACTGAGGGCTGTGGGACAGGCACGGTGGCTCATGCTCGTAATCCCAGCACTTTTTTTTTTTTTTTTGAGACAGTCTGGCTCTGTTGCCCAGGCTGGAGTGCCATGGCGTGATCTCAGCTCACTGTAACCTCCACCTCCCAGGTTCAAGGAATTCTCCTGCCTCAGCCTCCCAGGTAGCTGGGATTAGAGGCACCCCTCACCACACCTGGCTAATTTTTTGTATTTTTAGTAAAGACAGGGTTTCGCCATGTTAGCCAGGCTGATCTCCAACTCCTGGCCTCAGGTGATCCACGACCTCGGCCTTCCAAAGTGCTGGGATTACAGGCGTGAGCTACCACACCTGGCCAATTAATTGACTTTTTAAAAAGACCAAGGGCTGACTGGTAGGAAAGTAACCTACAGCTGGGCATGGCAGCTCATACCTGGAATCCTAGCGCTTTAGGAGTCGGAGGCAGGAGGATCACTTGAGCCCAGAGGTTTGGGACCCGTCTCTATTAAAAAATAAAAAAGATATGAAGAGACCTCCTGGGGCTGTAAGTTGAGGAATGTGGGGAAAAGATATGTCCGTGCAGTGGGGTCAGGGGATCAGAATGGGCTCCCCAGATTTGCTCTACCACGCCCGGCCAATGAAAAGCCTGGTTTACTTTTCTCTTCCTTGTCCTGTACAGGCTCACAGAAGCCAACCCCAGAGGGCCGGGAGTCCAGCCGGAAGATTCCTCCGCAGAAGCCCAGACGAAGCCCCAACACCCAGCTCTCTGTCTCCTTTGATGAGTCCTGCCCCCCAGGTCCCTCTCCTCGAGGGGGGAACCTGCCTCTTCAGCGCCTCACTAGGGGGTCCCGAGTAGCTGGGGACCCTGATGTGGGTGCCCAGGAAGAGCCTGTGTACATTGAGATGGTGGGGGACGTCTTTAGGGGAGGAGGACGAAGTGGAGGAGGCCTGGCTGGGCCCCCTCTTGGGGGTGGGGGCCCGACCCCTCCAGCGGGCGCCGACTCGGACTCTGAAGAAAGTGAGGCCATCTATGAGGAGATGAAGTACCCGTTGCCGGAAGAGGCCGGGGAAGGCCGGACCAACGGCCCTCCGCCATTGACGGCAACATCCCCGCCACACCCGCCTCACGCCCTTCCAGCCCATGCCCACCGCCGCCCAGCTTCAGCCCTCCCGAGCCGGAGGGACGGGACGCCCACCAAGACCACTCCTTGTGAAATCCCCCCGCCCTTCCCCAACCTCCTTCAGCACCGGCCTCCACTCCTGGCCTTCCCCCAAGCCAAGTCTGCTTCCCGAGCCCCTGGCGATGGGGTCTCGAGGCTACCTGTCCTCTGCCACTCTAAGGAGCCAGCCGGCTCCACCCCAGCTCCCCAAGTGCCTGCTCGGGAGCGGGAGACGCCTCCCCCACCGCCTCCACCTCCTGCTGCCAACCTGCTGCTGCTGGGACCATCGGGCCGGGCCCGGAGCCACTCAACACCGTTGCCACCCCAGGGCTCTGGGCAGCCCCGGGGGGAGCGGGAGCTCCCCAACTCCTACAGCATGATCTGCCCTAAGGTGGCGGGGGTGCCGGCAGCCCCCCCTGCCCCAGCCGCCTTGCTCCCTGCCCCCCCCAAGGACAAGGCCGTGTCTTACACCATGGTGTACTCGGCGGTCAAGGTGACCACACACTCCGTCCTGCCTGTCGGTCCACCCCTGGGTGCTGGGGAGCCAAAGACGGAGAAGGAGATCTCAGTCCTCCATGGGATGCTGTGTACCAGCTCAAGGCCCCCCGTGCCAGGGAAATCCAGCCCCCACGGTGGGGCCATGGGTGCGGCAGCTGGGGTCCTCCACCACCGAGGCTGCCTGGCCTCCCCCCACAGCCTTCCGGACCCAACTGCAGGCTCCCTGACCCCACTGTGGACCTACCCAGCTGCAGCAACTGGGCTCAAGAGACCCCCTGCCTATGAGAGCCTCAAGGCTGGGGGGGTGCTGAATAAGGGCTGTGGCATGGGGGCCCCGTCCCCCATGGTCAAGATCCAACTGCAGGAGCAAGGGACCGATGGGGGTGCTTTTGCCAGCATCTCCTGTGCCCACGTCATCGCCAGTGCAGGGACACCAGAGGAGGAAGAGGAGGAGATGGGCGCCGCAACATTTGGGGCAGGCTGGGCCCTGCAGAGGAAGGTCCTCTATGGAGGGAGAAAAGCAAAGGAGTTGGACAGTGAGTGAGGGGTGGGGAGTGGGAGGGGGCTGGTGTCAGGGGAGGGGGGCAGATGGGGTTGCCTGCCATGGTTTCGGGGAGATGTTGGAGGGGTTATTTGAAAGTCACAGCCTTGAGTCTGGGATGTTTTCTAGTAGACCAGAGGGATGGGGGTGGGCAATAGACAGAAAGGCCGGGGTCCCCCAGTGTGCGCTAGAGAGGCAGGAAGCTCTGGGAGACGAAGGGGGTCAAATCTGGCCCTGTCCTGCTCTGCTCCCTGCCCCTCCCTTCCCAGGGCTGCAGGGGTGTGTGCTTGTGAGTGTGCGCACCAGGAACTAAACACAGCTGCCTCCCAGCTGTTACCATGGCAACCTATCGAGACAGGAGGGAGAGGAGAGGGAGGCCCCTACCGTTGCCTGGCAACGCAATGCTCTGCCAGGCCTCTTCTCAGAGCTGAGCTTAGTTCACTGGCAGCCCTTCCCCCCAGCACTCTCCTTCTGGGCTCATGAATTGGGATTCTCCCCCTGCAGTCCCAGGGGGATGGTCATTCTGGCCCTATCTGGAGGTGGAGGGTCTTGGAAGCCAAAGCTGGGGTTAGGGAGGCCCCTCTGACCAGGGAAAAGGGTTTGGATGCAGCACATATACATGATTCTCGGCCCCAGGGGATGGTACCAATGGGTGGAAAGGAAGGTGGTGGTACTAGGGTCCCTCCTGTGTGTGTGTGCATGTGCATGTGTGTGTGCGTATGCGTGTGTGCGTGGGTGTGCGTGTGTGTGTGTGTGTTGGGGGAGTGTGAAGGAGCCCTATCACAGCTGTGACTTGCAAAAGGGGCAGTTGTGCCTCCTGGTCCACCCATGCTGCAGCGTGTGTGGCCGGAGGGACAGAAGGACGCCTCTCACGTGCAGGCACACAGCTCTCCTTGTCATCCCAGCAGAGGTCGAGGACGGTGCCCGGGCCTGGAATGGCAGTGCTGAGGGTCCAGGCAAGGTAGAGCGTGAGGACAGGGGCCCTGTGACATCGGGGATCCCAGTGAGGAGCCAGGGGGCAGAGGCCCTGCTGGCCAGGATCCACCATGGAGGAGACCGAGGAGGGAGCCGCACCTCGCTGCCCATTCCCTGCCAGACCTTCCCCGCCTGCCACCGCAATGGAGGTGACGCTTCCTGCACACACCTGTGCACAGTGGGGCTGACTGGGGGATCTCCCGGGGTCTAGCCTCACCTTTTCTGACTTCCTCTCACCTGTTCATGTCCACATCCAGGGCCCTAAATCTTATACTACATCTCCACCCTCTTTTCTCCTCTGATGAGGCAGAGGCAGCCGGGACCATTCAAGGGCAGGGGACTGGGAACTAGGGGAGGGGGGCACCTGAGGCCCCTGCCCTACTCACTCCTCCTTCTTCCACCTCAGACTTCACGGGAGGCTACCGCCTGGGGCGCTCAGCTTCCACCTCTGGAGTCCGGCAGGTCTCACTCCACACCCCCCGGCCCTGCAGCCAGCCCAGGGATGCCCTGAGCCAGGTGAGGCCTGCTTTTTCTTTTATTTGTGAAGGAGGAGGTGGAGAAGGCTTGAATGTGCAAAGAAAAGCAATAAAGGGGCCAGGGCTGGGCATGGTGGCTCATGTGTGTAATCCCAGCACTTTGGGAAGCCAAGGCGGGAGGGTCGCTTGAGACCAGAAGTTCATTAGCTTAGGCAACGTAGTGAGATCCCATCTCAATTTTTTTTTTTTTTTAAAAGAAGACCAGGTATGGTGGCTCATGCCTGTTAATCCCAATACTTTGGGAAGCCAAGGCAGGTAGATTGCTTGAGCCTAGGAGCTCAAGATCAGCCTAGGCCACATAGTGAGACCCCATCTCTATAAAAAATATAAAATGTAGCCAAGTGTGCCAGCGCAAGCCTGTTTTCCCAGCTACTCTGGAGGTTGAGGTAGGAGGATGGCTTTCCACTGGGAGGTGGAGGTTGCAGTGAGCCATGATAATGCTACTGCATTCCAGCCTGAGCCACAGAGCAAGATCCTGTCTCAGAAGAAAAAAAAAAAGAAAGAAAGGGGCTGGGCAGGGCGTGGTGGCTCACGCCTGTAATTGCAGCACTTTGGGAGAGTGAGGTGGGCAGATCACCTGAGGGCAACAGTTCGAGACCAGCCTGCCAACTTGATGAAACCCTGTCTCTACTAAAAATATAAAAATTAGGATGTAAGGGTGGGCACCTGTAATCCCAGCCACTCGGGAGGCTGAGGCAGGAGAATCACTTGAGCCCAGGAGGCAGAGGTTGCAGTGAGCTGAGATTACACCACTGCACTCCAGCTTGGGCAACAGAGTGACACTCTGTCTCCAAAAAAAAAAAAAAAAAAAAAAAGGGGGGCGGGCACAGTGGCTTGTGTTTGTAATCTCAGCACTTTGAGATGCCGAGGTGATCAGATCGTTTGAGGTCAGGAGTTTGAGACCAGCCTGGCCAACATGGTGAAACCCCATCTCTACTAAAAATACAAAAGTTAGCCAGGTGTACTGGTGTGTACCTGTAATCACAGCTACTTGGGAGGCTGAGGCAGGAGAATCACTTGAACTCCGGAGGTAGAGGCTGCAATGAGCCGAGATCACGAGATTACACTCCAGCCTGGGCGACAAAGTGAGACTCCATCTCTTAAAAAAAAAAGGTGGAGTGGGAAGGGCTATGCAGGCTGGAGCCTGAGCCAGCACAAACTAATGAAAATGAGAGTGAGGGGATTGGGAGAGGATCTGGGAAGGGTTTGCTTAAGATGGGCAGCAAGGTAGGGCCCAGCTTGCATATCTCCAGACTGACTGGAGATCAGTTAGGGCCACCACTAGCTAACAGCACGCCTTTGTGTGATTTAGGAAAAGGACCCCCTCACTGGGCACCATGGCTTGTGCCTGTAATCCCAGAACTGTGGGAGGCAGAGACGACGGGAGGATCGCTTGAACCCAGGAGGCTGAGGTTGTAATGAACTATGATTCATCCATCATAGCACTCTATCCTGGATGTCAGGGCAAGACCCTGTCTCAAAGAAATAAAACAGAGGTCAGGCATGGTAGCTCATGCCTGTAATCCTAGCACTTTGGGAGGCTGACGCAAAAGAATTGGTTGAGTCCAGGAATTCTATACCAGCCTGGCAACATAGGGAGAAAGTCTCTACAAAAAAGTAAAAAATTAGCCAGACATAGTGGTATGTGCCTGTGGTCCCTGCAACTCTGAAGGCTGAGGCAGGAGAATCACTTGAGCCTGGGAGGTAGAGGCTGCAGTGAGCCATGGTCGTGCCACTGCATTCCAGCCTGGGTGGCAGAGAGAGAACCTGTCTTAAGAAAAGAAAAGAAAGAAACACAGAAAAAGGTACCCTGCCTACCCTTGCCCCAGCTGGGCACAGTAGTTGATGCCTGTAATCCCAGTGCTTTGGGAGGTCGAGATGGGAGGATCTCTTGAGGCCAGGAATTCAAGACCAGCCTTGGCAACAAAGCAAGATCCCATCAATACAAAAATAAAATTTAATTTAATTTTTTTTTTTTTTGAGACTGAGTCTTGCTCTGTCACTCAGGCTGGAGTGCAGTGGTGCGATCTCCACTCACTGCAACCTCCACCTCCCGGTTCAAGCAATTCTCTTGTCTCAGCCTTCCAAGTAGCTGGGATTGCAGGTTTGCGGCACCACACCCAGCTGAAGTTTTGTATTTTTAGTAAAGACGGGGTTTCATCATGTTGGCCAGGGCGGTCTCGGTCTCCTGACCTCGTGATCTGCCCACCTCAGCCTCCCAAAGTGCTGGGATTACAGGCGTGAGCCACGGTACCCGGCCAATTTAATTTAAGTTTTTAACAATTAGCTGGTGTAGTGGCACATGCCTGTAGTTCCAGCTTCTTGGGAGGGAGGCTGAAGCTGTTGGATCGCTTGGGCCCAGGAGGTTGAGGCTGCAGTGAGCTGTGACTGCACCACTGCACTCCGGCCTGGGTGACAGAACCAGACCCTGTCTCAAAAAAACAAAAAGAAAGGAAAGAAAGAAAAGAGGGTCCACTGTAGGGGGACCAACTTAAAAAATGCATCTATCTAGGAAGTCTAGGGTGTGGCTGGGCCAAAGCTGCAGGACTTGGATTTCGTCCCCTAGGGGCCCCACAGCCAGAGGGAGCCAGCAGAGACCCTGTAGGGCAAGCAAAGACTTGCTTCTGGGCGAAGACGTGGGTCTCAGCAGTGCGGACCGGGCCTGGTCATTCTGAGGTCCCCGACCCTACCTGCCTTTTTCTTTCTCCCCCTCCGGCGGCCCAGCCCCACCCCGCGCTGCCGCTGCCGCTGCCGCTGCCCCTGCCGCCCCAGCCGGCCCGCGAGCGCGACGGGAAGCTGCTGGAGGTGATCGAGCGCAAGCGCTGCGTGTGCAAGGAGATCAAGGCGCGCCACCGCCCGGACCGAGGCCTTTGCAAGCAGGAGAGCATGCCCATCCTCCCCAGCTGGCGGCGGGGGCCCGAGCCCCGCAAATCCGGCACCCCGCCCTGCCGCCGGCAGCACACGGTCCTCTGGGACACCGCCATCTGAAACGGGCGGTGGGGACGGGGCGCCTGGACTGGGGAGGGGGCGGGCACGCCTGGCTCTCCCGGGAGCCTCGCCTTGAGAGACATTGAAGGACCACGTGGGAGAGTGCCAGGGAGAACCCCTGCACTCCACCCTACCCTCGGGATGGGGAGAGTCTGCCAGGCCCATCCGGCTTGGGGTGCCGACAGCGCTGCTGAGAAACTTGGAGGAGGAGGAGGGTTTGCTTGAGGTTGGGGCGAGGGCTCTGGCTGTTCTCCCCGCTGTGCACTGGACACCCCTCCTCCTGAAGCAAGCCAGAGGTCAGCATGGGGAAGGGAGGAAGGAAGGGATGGGAGGAAGAGGTGGGTGGGTGAGCTGAAAGAGAGGGACTAGAGTGCCAGATGGATGAGCTCTTTTCTAGAGAGCCGGGAGTCGGGGAGGGGGTATTTATTTTGTTATTTATTTCAGTCTGGAGGGCGATTCTGGGCCCTTCTGACCTCTTGAGCCGGAGTGGAGAATCAGGGCCAAGTTTGCACTCTCCCCAATGCCAATGCCTAAAGGCCCCGCCATCCACACCACCCCACAGCCAAGGAGTAAGGAGGGGTCTGCATGGGGAGTGGACCTAGAGAAGAAGGGGCCCAGGGAAGCAGAGGGCTCAAGTCCATTCACAGTATTTACAATTTGCCGGAATTTGGTAGTCAGTGTGGCCTGCTCTGAATCAGGCATCTTATTTAGTTCTGGGGTGAGGGTCTAGCTCCAGGGATGGGTGGGATGATGAGGGAGGAAGAGGGAAATTTTCGCGGGTGGGGGGGTGGGCAGGGTATTTATTTAAATTAAAAAAAAAAACAGAAGAGATGTCAGAAACTTTTTTTTAATTCCTTTCTTTTCAGAATAATATATTAAAAGACTCATGATCCTAAAGCTGGCTTCTTCTATTTCACAGCGTGCTCTGCCATTCTTACACTTGCTCCTTTTCCCATCTTGCCCCTGGTTGGTGGGAGTTGAAGGTTGTGCGGGGAGGGGTGAGTAGCTGTGGTCAAGCCACAGGGCGAGGTGGAGTTTCAGGTAAGTCTTTGGGAATGCACTGGGCCATGATTCCATTCCCATTTTTTTTGTATGTGCACAGAATGTGTTCTTGGCATTGCACTGATGGAGAAGGAATATTCAGGCATGAAGCTTCCCTTCAAGTACCTTGGGATCTACTCAGGGAGGTAAAAACCCTGAGATAACAATAAACAGTGTTACAGGAGTAAGAGAGCCGGGACAGGGCTGGGCGTGGTGGCTCACACCCATAATCCCAGAACTTTGGAAGGCTGAGGTGGGTGGATCACCTGAGGTCAGGAGTTCAAGACCAGCCTGACCAACATGGTGAAACCTCATCTCTACTAAATAAAAAAATACAAAATTTAGCCAGGTGTGGTGGCACATGCCTGTAATCCCAGGCTACTTGGGAGGCTGAGGCAGGAGAATCACTTGAACCTGGGAGGTGGAGGTTGCAGTGAGCCAATATTGTGACACTGCACTCCAGCCTGGGCAACAGATCGAGACTCCGTCTCAACAACAATAGCAAAGAGAGAGAGAAAGAGAGAGACGGAGAGAGAGAGAGAGGACGGCTGGAGTCATCTAAGAAGAATTCCTGCAAAATTACCCTAAAAGGATAGGTAAGCTAGTCAGCAATATTAAGAAAACCTGTCTTGCAAAACATACAAAAATTAGCCAGAGGCATGCGCCTTTAGTCCCAGATACTCAGGAGGCTGAGGTGGGAGGATGGCTGGAAGCCAGGAGGTGGAGACTGCAATGAGCAGAGATCATGCCACTGCACTCCAGCCTGGGCAACAGAGTGAGATCCTGTCTCAAAAAAAAAAAAAAAAAAAAAAGTAATGGTCACAATTTGATTTTCTATGGAACAGAGGAGATGGGGGCAAAGGGAGGTAGGAAGCATCTTTAAATGACAGTGGTGGCATTAAGAGGTCCAGCCACAGACCAGGTGCAGTGGCTTATGCCTGTAATCCCAGCACTTTGGGAGGTCAAGGTGGGCAGATCACCTGAGGTTGGGAGTTCGGGACCAGCCTGACCAACATGGAGAAACCCCGTCTCTACTAAAATACCCAGGCATGGTGGCAAATGTCTGTAATCCCAGCTACTCAGGAGGCTGAGGCAGGAGAATCGCTTGAACCCAGGAGGCGGAGGTTGCAGTGAGCTGAGATCTCACTATTGCACTCCAGCCTGGGCAACAAGAGCAAAACTCCATCTCAAAAAAAAAAAAAAAAAAAAAAGTGGTCCAGCCATAATGAAGTTAAATCAGAAAGACTGGCCACAAGGCAAGACGCAGGTCCTCACTAGGGAAGCCAGGGGAATCCTGCTGGGAGGTGATCTGTCACCAGGGAGGAGGATAAGGAGGGTGTCTGGGAGGATGGAGAACTAGGGACAGTTGCAAGAGGCCACTGAAAGGAAACCCCCTCAGGATGGGGGTGAAGGAGCGGAATCGGTCATACAAGAAGCCCAAGTTTGGAGATCCAGTGATTGGGGAAATGACAGAGAGAGACAGGTGGGCTTGAGAGTGACTTTGGCGGAATAATGCTGAATTTGAAGCAATGTTGAATATTCAGGTTGAATGGTTTGTTACTTAATAGAACTGTTTTGGAAAATGTGGTGAATAGCCAGGCATGGTGACTCACACCTATTATCCCAGTACTTTGCGAGGCCAAGACAGGAGGATCACTTGAGGCCAGGAGTTCGAGACCAGCCTGGCCAACATAGACCCCCATCTCCACAGATAATAATAATAATAAAATAGTTGGGCTTGGTGGCACACGTCTGTAATCCCAGTTACTCAGAAGCCTGAGGTGGGAGGCTCACTTGAGCTCAGGAGGTCAAGGCTGCAGTAAGCCATGATTGCTGGGCTGTTGCTCCAGCCTGGGCAACAGAGCGAGACCTCGTCTCCAAAAAAAAAAAAAAAAAAAAAGTAGATGCCACAGGAGATATTTTTGCACTGTGTGAAGAAGAACATTTTTAAAAACTTTAAAGTTTTGTATTTATTTTCATTTATAATAGAAAAGTTATAACCAACACATTAGGCAACTTATTTCATGAATGTGATTGCACAAAAATGAGTTTACATTTATTTTTAATGAGCTGGTTTAAAGAAAAAATATTAAGCCAATAAATAATAGTACAAGAAATGTATAGAATATGAAAAATTATGACAGTGGTACGTGAGTTTTTGAAATTTAAGAAACAAGTTAAAATGATGATAGCTTGGGAGATAGGACAAGACTATGGACATTAGGAGTAATTGACATAGAAATGGCATTCAAGTCCAGGCACGGTGGCTCACACCTGTAATCCCAGCACTTTGGGAAGCCAAGGTGGGCAGATCACCTGAAGTCAGGAGTTTGAGACCAGCGTGACCAACATGGAGAAACCCTGTCTCTACTGAAAATACAAAATTACCTGGGCATGGTGGCGAATGCCTGTAATCCCAGCTACTTTGGGAGGCTGAGGCAGGAGAATTGCTTGAACCTGGAAGGCGGAGGTTGTGGTGAGCTGAGATCGCATCATTGCACTCCAGGCTGGGCAACAAGAGCAAAACCCCATCACAAAAAAAAAAAAAAGGGCACTCAAGCCCAGGACAGCTAAAGCTGAGCTCTGCAAGGAGGGCAGGACTAGAGAAAAGAGCTAGGAATGAAATATGGGCCAGGCGCAGTGGCTCATGCCTGTAGTCACAGCACTTTGGTAAGCCAAGTGGCCTTTGAGTTCCACACAAGCCTGGGCAACAAACCTCATCTCCTCATTTCTACAAAAAAAATTAATAAAAATTAGCTGGGTGTAGAGGTGTGCAACTTCAGCTGGAGTTACTCAGGAGTCTGAGATGGGTGGATCCCTTGAGCCCAGGAACTGGAAGCTGCAGTGAGGTATGATCCCTTCACTGCATTCCAGCCTGGGCAACACAGTGAGGCCCCCAACTTGAAAAAAACAAAAACAAAACAAAGCCCAAGATATAAACAGGCAGTAGCTTTTTTTAACTACTACCTTTTTCCTTTTTAGCTTTTTTTTACAGAAAATTCGGCCAGGTGCAGTGGCTCATGCCTATAATCCCAGCACTTTGGGAGGCCAAGGTGGGCAGATCACTTGAAGCCAGGAGTTTGAGACCAGCCTGGCCAACATGTTGAAACCCTATCTCTACTAAAAATAAAAAAAAAAAATTATGTCAGTCAGTGATACTCCTCTCTACAGGTAAAAAATAAATAAAATAAAATAAAATAAAATAGGCCGGGCATGGTGGCTCACGCCTGTAATCCCAGCACTTTGGGAGGCCGAGGAGGGCAGATCACGAGGTCAAGAGATTGAGACCATCCTGGCCAACACGGTGAAACCCTGTCTCTACTAAAAATACAAAAAAATTAGCCGGGCGTGGTGGCATGTGCCTGTGGTCCCAGCTACTTGGGATGCTGAGGCGAAGAATCACTTGAACCCAGGAGGTGGAGGTTGTAGTGAGCCAATATTGAGCCACTGCACTCCAGCCTGGTGCCTGGTGATGGAGTGAGACTCTGTCTCAAAAAAAAAAAAAAGATAGGCCGTGCCCCAGTAGCTGCAGTGGCTCAGACTAGTTGTCCTGGCGCTTGAGGAGGCCAGCCTGGGCAGCATAAGAACCTCTCATTCATTTCAAAAAAAACTGGCCGGGCACGGTGGCTCACACCTGTAATCCCAGCACTTTGGGAGGCCCAGGTGGGTGGATCACGACGTTAGGAGTTTGAGACCAGCGTGGCCAATATGGTGAAGCCCCGTCTCTACTAAAAATACAAAAAATTAGCCGGGGATGGTGGTGCACACCTGTGGTCCCGGCTACTCGGGAGGCTGAGGCAGAAGAGTCACTTGAACCCGGGAAGTGGGGATTGCAGTGAGTCAAGATCATATCACTGTATTCCAGCCTGGGCGACAGAGCAAGACTCTGTCTCAAAAACAAACAAACAAAAAGATAATTAATGGAAGGGGGCTGGGCATGGTGGCTCACGCTTGTAATCCTAGCACTTTGGAAGGCCGAGGTGGGTGGATTGCCTGAATTCAGGAGTCTGAGACCAGCCTGGACAACATGGCAAAACTCCATCTCTACTACAAATGAAAACAATTAGCTGGACATGGTGGCATGCACCTGTAGTCCCAGCGACTGAGGAGGCTGAGTTAGGAGAATCAATTGCATCTGGGAGATGGAGGTTGTGGTGAGCCGAGATCATGCCACTGCATTCCAGCCTGGGCAACAGAGAAGGAAATATTCCATTCATAAGAGCAATAAAAACCTTAAATAGGAGTAAAATTAACAAGAAATTATAGAACCTATATTGGATCAGTTGATAACACTAAAGTATTTGGAGTCACTTAAAAAAGGAAGACCTGGCCAGCTTCGGTGGCTTACGCCTATAATCCCAGCACTTTGGGAGGCAGAGGCAAGTGGATCACCTGAGGTCAGGAGTTTGAGACCAGTCTGGTCAAAATGGCGAAACTCCGTCTCTACTAAAAATACAAAAATTAGCTAGATGTGGTAGTGAGTGCCTGTAATCCCAGCTACTCGGGAGGCTGAGGCAGGAGAATTGCTTGAACCCAGGAGGCAGAGGTTGCAGTGAGCGGAGATCGTGCCACTGCACTCCAGCCTCGGCAACAGAGCAAGACTCTGTCTCAAAAATATAAAAGTAAAAATAAAAAAGGAAGACCTTCAGGACAAACAGCTATTGTTGTGGAGCCGGGGAGAAGGAAGACTTTCGGGGTAGAGCACAGTGGCTCAGGACTGTAATCCCAGCACTTCGTGAGTCGCAGGCAGGAGGATCACATGAGCCCAGGAGTTCGAGACCAGCCTGGGCAACATAGCAAGACCTTGTCTCCACAAAAAGACCTGTAAAAAGACTTGAATAATCAAAGGGTAATAACTTGTTCTTAGATAAGAAGACTGGACGATATGGAAGATGTCAGTTTTCCCTAAGTCCATAAATTAATGCAGTCTCTAAATCCCAAAAGGATGATTTGGGAAACTTGGTGAAATAATTTGAAAGCTCTTGTAGAATGATAATGAGAAAAACCAGAACATTCTGAAACAGAAGAGTGATAGGGGACCTACCCTACCAAATATTAAAAAAGGAAATAAAATCACAGCATGCTTGTCCTGGCACACGACTGGTATAATCCATCTGAATGAAGCATCAAGAAATAGCCCCAAATGGACATGGGAATTTAGCACTTATAAGGTGGTATGGTACATTGGTTGGGAGAAGATTCCTTATTCAATAATTATTCCTTTCTAAATTTTATTTTTATTTATTATTATTATTTGAGAAGAGTTTCACTCTGTTGCTCAGGCTGGAGTGCAACGGCATGATCATAGCTCACTGCAGCCTCGAACTCCTGGCCTCAAGTGATCCTCCTACCTCAGCCTCCTGAGTAGCTGGAACTACAGGCATGTACCACCATACCAGGTTAATTTTTTTTTAACAAATATTTTGTTCAGACAGAGTTTTACTATGTTGCCCAGGTTGATCTTGAACTCCTGGCCTCAAGAAATCCTCCTGCCTCAACCTCCCAAAATGTTAGGATTACAGGTGTGAGCCATTGCATCCAGCCATATTTTTTATATTTTTTTAGAGACAAGGTTTTGCTCTATGACCCAGGCTGGAGTGCAATGGTGTGATCATAGCTCACTGCAGCCTCACCCTCCTGGCTTCAAGTGATCCTCCTAACTTGGCCTGATAATTGTTTCCTAAAGAATTAACTACTCAGAAGGCGGAGTGTGGGAAGCTGTATCTGTATTTCATTTATTATGCCAAAAGATTTCAATGTAAAAACAAACATTAAAAGGAAAAAGTGGCTGGGCGCAGTGGCTCATGCCTGTAATCTCAGCACTTTGGGAGGCCAAGGCAGGCCAATCACTTGAGTTCAGGAGTTCAAGACCAGCCTGACCAACATGGAGAAACCCCATCTCTACTAAAAATACAGAATTAGCTGGGCGTGGTGGTGATGCCTATAATCCCAGCTACTCAAGAGGATAAGGCAGAAGAATCACTTGAACCCGGGAGGTGGAGGTTTCGGTGAGCCGAGCTCAAGACATTGCACTCCAGCCTGGGCAACAAGAGTAAAACTTCGTCTCAAAAAAAAAAAAAAAAAAAAGGGAAAAAGTGGGCCAGGCAGCTCATGCCTATAATCCCAGCACTTTGGGAGGCAGAGGCAGGCAAATCACTTGAGCCCAGGAGTTTGACCAGCCTGGGCAACATGGTGAAACCTCATCTCTACTAAAATACAAAAAAAAAAAAAAATTGGCTGGGTGTGGTGGTGGCCACCTGTAATCCCAGCTACTAGAGAGTCTGAGGCAGGAGGATTGCTTGAACCCAGGAGGTGGAGGTTGCAGTGAGCCAAGATCATGCCACTGCACTCCAGCCTGGGCAACAGAGTGAGACTCTGTCTCAAAAAAGGCCAAGTCTGGAGGATTGCTTGAGCCTAGAAGTTCCAGACCAGGCTGGACAACATAGCAAGACCCTATCTCTTTAAAACAGAAAAAAAATACTTCTATATGGCAAGTCAAGCTATAAACATATTTCTAACACATATGAAAAAGATTAATATAATAGGATTGCTTGAACCCAGGAGTTCCAGACCAGCCTGGACAACATAGCAAGACCTCATCTCTTTAAAACAAAGCAAAAATACTTTTATATGGCAAGTCAAACTACAGACATATTTCTAATACATATTGAAAAAGATTAATACAATATATAGGTTCATGAGTCAACAAGAAGAGGAGAAAGGAATCCAGACAGATATGAACAAGAACATAAACAGACAATTCACCAGATACAGAAATGAAGAGTAAACATGTTCAGCCTTAGCAATAATGAAATAATGCCAAATAAAACAATAATAAAATACTTTTCACCTTTCAGACAAAACTGAAGACAATCTATAATATCAATATGGCAAATATGTACAGAAAACGGTCATTCATTACATAAATATAAATTAATACAGCCTTTTTGAAGATTGGTTTAATATTTATTTAAAAATAAAATGTGTGGGCTGGGCGGTGGCTCACACCTGTAATCCCAGCACTTTGGGAGGCCGAGGCAGGCGGATCACAAGGTTAGGAGATCGAGACATCCTGGCCAACATGGTAAAACCCCATCTCTACTAAAAATACAAAAAAAAATAGCGGGGTGTGGTGGCACGTGCCTGTAATCCCAGCTACTCGGGAGGCTGAGACCGGAGAATCGCTTGAACCCAGGAGGCAGAGATTGCAGTGAGCCGAGATCGCACCACTGCAGTCCAGCCTGGCAACAAAAAGAGACTCCATCTCTAAAAAAAAAAAGAAAGGCCAGGTGGGTGGCTCACACCTATAATCCCAGCACTTTGGGAGGCTGAGGTGGGCGGATCACGTTGTCAGGATTTCGAGACCAGCCTGGCCAACATGATGAAACCCCATCTCTACTAAAAATACAAAAATTAGCTGGCGTGGTGGCAGGCGCCTATAATCCCAGCTACTCTGGAGGCTGCAGCAGGAGAATTGCTTGAACCTGGGAGGTGGAGGTTGCAGGGAGCTGAGATCGAGACTGCACTCCAGCCTGGTGACAGAGCAAGACTCAGTCTCAAAAAAAAAAGAAAAAAAATAGAATGGCCACGAGTTGGTCATTGTTGCACGATGGGTACATGGGTGTTCATTATATTGTTTTGTTTGTGCATGAGTCTGTTTGAAATTTTTCACAATAAAAAGGGTTTTTTTTTTAAGTCATTTTGATGAGTCAAACATTTTTATCCTTTGAAAAAAATAAGAATTAGGAGGAGATGATCTAGGAAGCCCCTCCTAAAACACACAACATCGGCCAGGCGTGGTGGCTCATGCCTGTAATCCAAGCACTTTGGAGGCTAAGGCGGGCGGATCACCTGAGGTCAGGAGTTCAAGACCAGCCTGACCAACATGGTGAAACCCCTTCTTTTTATTTAAAACACACACACACACACACACACACACACAACATCTCTCTAACTAAAAATAAAAATAACCAGCCTGGGCAATATAGCAAAACCTTATCTCCAGAAAATTAAAAAATTAGCCAAGTGTGGTGGTATACCCTTCTAGTTCCAGCTATTTAAGAGGCTGAGATGAGAGGATCACTTGAACCTAGGAAGTGGAGGCTGCAGTGAGCTCTCATTGTGCCACTGCATTCCAGCCTGGGTGACAGAGGGATAACCGGTCTCTTAAAACAAACAAGCAAACAAACAAATGTCAGAATGCGGTGGCTCATGCCTGTAGTCCCAGGGCCTGCTGAAAGCCAGGAGATAGACACCAGCCTGGCCAACATGGTGAAACCCCATCTCTACTAAAAATACAAAAATTAGCTAGGCATGGTGATGCATCCCTGTAATCCCAGCTACTCGGGAGGCTGAGACAGGAGAATCGCTTGAACCCAGGAGGCAAAGGTTGCAGTACCAGTGTACTCCAGCCTGTGCGATAGAGCAAGACTCTATCTCAAAAAAAAAAAAAAAAGAAAGAAAGAAATCCCTGCATGTACCTGGTTGTTTCCTCAAAGTGCTGTCTGCAGTTTCCAGGTGCCATGTGTTGGAGCATCTCAGCGCTGGCTGTTCAGATCCAGATGTCCCTCATGCATGTCCCTGTAGAGTGGCGGACCACTCTTCGGAGTCCAGCTTCCCTTGCTCCTCTCTCTCTACCACCTCCAAATTGCCCCCAGGTTGGGGTGAGGAGCATGTTGGCTGGGACTCATCCAGGCCACACACTGACCTCTGCCACCACACTAAGGGCAGTCTTTGCCACCGGGAAAAATGGCTGGGAGCCAGGAGCCACAGGCTGGAAGCACCAGAGATGGTGTCACCACCATTTAAAAAAATTTCCACTGACCAGCCAGGTGTGGTGGCTCACACCTGTAATCCCAGCACTTTGGGAAGCCAAGGTGGGTGGATCACCTAAGGTCAGGAGTTTGAGACCAGCCTGGCCAACGTGGTGAAACCCCCTCTCTACTAAAAATACAAAATTAGCCTGGTGTAGTGGCAGATGCCTAATCCCAGTTACTTGGGAGGCTGAGGCAGGAGAATCACTTGAACCTGGGGGAAGGTGGAGGTTGCAGTGAGCTGAGATTGTGCCACTGCACTCCAGCCTGGGTGACAGAGCAAAACTCCATCTCAGAGGAAAAAAAAAATTTCCACTCACCAAGTGGTGACCTTGTACGTTTTTTGATGTTCCTGCCTTAAAGCCCAGGGATGGGTGGGACAGTAATGTGTCCACATTCCAGAAATTTCAGAGTAATGAGGGGAAAACCTGAAAAGATTAGAACTAGGGGGGAAATTTTAAAGATGTGCACTATTTATTTCATTGCCCATGTAGATCTGAAGTTATTTTGCTTGTTTAGTAACGTCAAATGGAGCCTTGTATTTGGGTCATAAAGCTGTCATGGTTGGTCTACTTACAGATATGAAAATCTAAAAAAATGGAGAACACTTTCTACCCATTTTGAGATGGGTGGCTAGGGGAGCAAAAAGGCCCACAGCGACTGGGTGCCGTGTCACATGCCTGTAATCCCAGCACTTTAGAAGGGTGAGGCAGGTGGATCACTTGAGGCCAGGAGTTTCGAGACCAACGTGGGCAATACAGTGAGACCCCCATCTCTGTAAGAAATCAAAAATAATAATTATCCAGGCGTGGTGGCACATGCCTGTAGTCCCAGCTACTCAGTAGGCTGAGGTGGGAGGATTGCTTGAGCCCAGGATTTCAAGGCTGCAGTGAGCTATGATCACACCACGACACTCCAGCTTGGGCAGGGCAAGACACGCTGTCCAAACAAAAACAAAATCTCTCTACAGTTGAACTCATTATCTTCCCCAACCAGCCCTCATGTCTTAGACTGCCCATCTCAGGCAGTGGCATCACATTCAGTCTGCCAAGACAGAAATCCTTTTTTTTTTTTTTTTTTTTTTGTGATGGAGTCTTGCCCTGTCTCCCAGGCTGGAGTACAGTAGCACAATCTTGGCTCACCGCAACCTCCGCCTCCCAGGTTCAAGTGATTCTCCTGCATCACCCTCCTGAGTAGCTGGGATTTAATGCACACGCCACCATGCCCAGCTAATTTTTGTATTTTTAGTAGGGATAGGGTTTCACAATTGTTCAGGCTGGTCTCGAACTCCTGACCTTAGGTGATCCTCGCACCTCAGCCTCCCAAAGTCCTGGGATTACAGTTGTGAGCCACGGTGACTGGCCCCAAGGCAGAAATCTCTATGTGGAAGTACATGATTTCTTTCTCTCTCACACACATCCATTATTAATTAAGATGTCAGCTTACTTCTTTCCAAACAGACCCAGGCTGGGCATAGTTGCTCATGCCTGTGATCCCAGCACTTACGGAGGCCTAGAGGGGGCAGATCACTTGAGTTCAGGAGTTTGAGTCCAGCCTGGTCAACATAGTGAAACTTCATTTCTACTAAAAATATAAAAGTCAGCTGGGTGTGGTGGTGGTGGGCACCTTTAGTCCCAGCTACTTGGGGAGGCTGAGGCAGGAGAATCGCTTGAATCTAGGAGGCAGAGGTTGCAGTGAGCTGAGATCGCGCCACTGCACTCCAGCTCAGGCGACAGAGACTCTGTCTCAAAGAAACAACAAAATAAAACAAAACTCACACCCAAAGAACAGTGGTTTAACCTAAATGGGGGGTTACTTCTTGCTCACATAAGTGTCCAGCATTAGTAATCCAAAGCATATACGGAGGCTGCAGTTCATCAAGAGCCAGGCTGTTCCTAGCTGGTTGCTCTGCCATTCCTAGGGTCCTGCTTTTGTTCCACAAGGTCTGAGGGGCTTCACCATCAGGTCCACTTTGTACTCACCAGGCTGATGCTTGCCTAGGATGCAACAGACGTGACAGTTAACACTCAAAATACCTAAGAGGTGGTGGTTTTTTAGATTGAACCTTATGAAATTGCCATTTTGGGGTCAAATATAATAGAATATTGGCAATTTTATGACATTCAACCCAATGGTAGCTCTACTTTACAAGATAAAATCTCTGACACACAAAGAAGTCAAGTAACCTGCCCAAAGTCACACAGCAAGTGAATGGCAGAGAGGGGCTTCAAATCCAGAGCCTCCCTGAAAGCTGGGCCTAAGGAAGATTCTTCAGTAAATAAGGCTTTGTTCCTGTCCCCCATGCACTTATAACCTAGTTGCAGGGTAACGTATGAACACTGGAACGCTAAATTGCAGTTCAAGAGAGAAACAACAGTTTGATACAGCTACATAAGAAAGTCATGAGGCTGGGCGTGGTGGCTCACACCTGTAATCCCAACACTTTGGGAGGCAGAGGCAAGCAAATCACTTGAGCCCAGGAGTTCGAGAACAGCCTAGGCAACATGGCGAAAACCTGTCTCTACTAAAATACAAAAAATAGCCAGGTGTGGTGACATATACCTGTAGTCCTAGCTACTCAGGAGGCTGAAGTGGGAGAATTGCTTGAACTCGGGAAGCAGAGGTTGCAGTGACCCAAAATCCCTCCCACCGCTGCACTCCAGCCTGGGCGACAGAGTGAGACCCTGTCTCAAAACAAAACAAAACAAACTATATATATAAGGAGATCACTACCAATCCAATTAACTGGTAGAACAAGACTCCTTTTTTGTTTTTTTTTGAGACAGGGTCTCACTCTGTCACCCAGGCTGTGGCATGATCAAGGCGCACTGAAATCTCTGCCTCCTAAGGCTCAAGCAATCCTTCACCTCAGTCTCCTGAGAAGCTGGGACTATAGGGGCACACCACCACGCCTGGCTAGTATTTTTCGTACTTTTGTAGAGTCCAGGGTTTCACCGTGTTGCCCAGGCAGGTCTTGAACTCCTGAACTAAAGTGATCCACCCGCCTCCCCCTCCCAAAGTGCTGGGATTATAGGTTTGAGCACTCATGCTTAGCCAGTGTTACAACTTTAACTGAATCTTCAGTGCACAGCCGCAGCAAAGGTACTGCTCCTTGCAGAGCGGGGATAACCCATAAGCAGTGTGCCCAGAATAGCAGCTTAGAGGCAGGGCTGCACTCATTTATACCCATTTTTCTTTCTTTCTTTTTTTTTTGTTGCCCTTCTCCTAATTGTATATACCCATCTTTAATTATATGCAAATTAAGGGGCGGCTTATGCAGAAATGTCTGGGATGAGGGTGGTAACTTCCAGGTCGGTAGGTGGTTGCCATGGAAAGGGGAATAATTTCTGGGTGTTGTCATGGCAATGGTAAACTGACATGGCACTCTGGAAAGGATGTCATATGGAAAGCTGCTTCTGTTCCAACCCATTTTTGGTCTGGTGTCTATGCCCTGCCTCTGGAGTTGAATCCTGCCTCTTACCTCAATCAGCAATAATTTCTTTCTTTTCCTTTTTTTTTTTTTTGTAAGATAGGGGGTTTCACTCTGTTGCCCAAGCTGGATGCGGTGATGCAAGCATGGCTCACTGCAACCTCAGCCTTCTAGGTTCAGGAGATCCTGGCTCACTGCAACCTCAGCCTTCTAGGTTCAGGAGATCCTCCAACCTCAGCCTCCCAAGTATCTGGGACTACAGCGCGCACCACCACACCCGGCTAATTTTTGTATTTTTGGTAGAGACGGGATTTCGCCATTTGTCCAGGCTGGGATAATTCTTTAAATCTGTGCTATTTAACAAAAGTGTGAGATGTTATCTATGTAAACTTGGGTCTTTGTCAGCTTGGTGATGTGTGCATGTGTGGGCCTACATACTTCTGTAGCCCATGGACTATTTTTTTCTTTGCCCAGGCTGGATGGAGTGTAGTGATTCAATCTCGGCTCACTGCAACGTCTGCCTCCCAGGTTCATGCTATTCTTCTGCCTCAACCTCCAGAGTAGCTGAGATTACAGGTGCCCACCACCTTTCCCGGCTAATTTTTTTTTTTTTAATGGAGTCTTGCTCTGTCGCCAGGCTGGAGCACAGCGGCACAACCTCGGCTCACTGCAACCTCTGCCTCCCGGGTTCAAGCAATTCTTCCACCTCAGCCTACCGAGTAGCTGGGACTACAGGCATGTGCCACTATGCCTGGCTAATTTTTGCATTTTTAGTAGAGATGGGGTTTCATCATGTTGGCCAGGATGGTCTCGATCTCTTGACCTTGTGATCCACCTGCCTTGGTCTCCCAAAGTGCTGGGATTACAGCAGTGAGCCACCGCACCCGGCCAATTTTTGTATTTTTTTAGTAGACATCGGGTCTCCCTGTGTTGGCCATGCTGGTCTCGAACTCCCAACCTCTGGTAATCCACCCACATTGGTCTCCCAAAGTGCTGGGGTTACAGGCGTGAGGCACCTCGCCCAGCCACATGTGGGTTTCTTTATGTCTCTCCACTTTTCTCCTTTTGTGTTGATGAGGCTGGTCTTTCTGTATCTTCCTGGTCTTGGCGTTTGTTTCTGTCTCTTTCCCCTCCCTTTCCTCCTGTCTTTTGTTTCTCCATCACACTCTCTCCTGACACCTATCTCTTTCTGTATCTTTGCTCTATAATTACCCCATATAAATCCTAAGGATGTATTTTATTCTTTGCACATATCAAATACCTTGATGTGCCCTGCCCCTTAATTTAAAATGTAAAGAACAGGCCTGGTGAGGTGGCTCATGCCTGTAATCCCAGCAGTTCGGGAGGCTGAGGCGGGTGGATCACTTGAGGTCAGGAGTTTGAGACCAGCCTTGCTAACATGGTCAAACCCTGTTTATACTAAAACTACAAAAAATTAGGCGGATGTGGTGGTGGATGCCTGTAATCCCAGCTACTCGAGAGGCTGAGGCAGAAGAATTTCTTGAGCCAGGATTTGCACCACCAAGCGTGGCAAATTTTTGTATGTTTTGTAGAGACAGTGTTTCACTATGTTGGCCAGGCTGATCTCAAACTTCTGACCTCAAGTGATCCTCCTGCCTCGGCCTCCCAAAGTGCTGAGATTATAAGCATGAGCCCAGCCCCAGTTTCTAAATAACTTGCTTGTACAACGATTACAGCTATTCCTTGATTTTTCTATTTCAGGTATCATCTATGATTTTTTTTTTTTTTTGAGACGGAGTCTCGCTCTGTCATCCAGGCTGGATGGAGTGCAGTGACTCAGTCTCAGCTCAATGCAACGTCTGCCTCCTGGGTTCAAGCTATTCTCCAACCTCAGCCTCCTGAGTAGCTGGTTTTACAGGCACGTGCCACCACACTGGGCTAATTTTTGTCCTTTTAGTAGAGATGGGGTTTCTGCTGGACTAGGTGGCTCACGCCTGTAATCCCAGCACTTAGGGAGGCCAAGGCTGGCAGATCACGAGGTCACGAGTTCAAGACCAGCCTGACCAACATGGTGAAACCCCATCTCTACTAAAAATACAAAAATTAGCTGGGTGTGGTGGTGCATGCCTGTAATTCCAGCTACTCAGGAGGCTGGGGCAGGAGAATCACTTGAACCTGGGAGGTGGAAGTTGCAGTGAGCCAAGATCGCACCACTGCACTCCAGCCTGGGCAACAGAGTGAGACTCTGTCTCAAAACAAACAAACAAACAAAAAGAGACAGGGTTTCTACACTCCCAGCCCCTACACAAAACTCTTTGTCTTCCCCTATCCTCCCAATACAATTATTAATTTTACAATTATTATAAAATTTAGAATTCAGTATTTATAATATATATATTTTTTGAGACAGGGTCTTGGTCTCACTCTGTCTCCCACTCTGCCTCTTATTTCACTGCAGCCTCCAATTCCTGGATTCAAGCCATCCTCCTGCCTCAGCCACCAAAGTAGCTGGGACTACAGGCGTGTGACACTGTGGCCAGCTAATTTTTAAAATTTTTTCTGGAGACAGGGGTCTTGCTATGTTGCCCAGGCTGGTCTTGAACTCTTGGTCTCAAGTGATTCTCATGCCTCAGCCTCCCAAAGTGCTGGGATTACAGGCACGAGCCACCACTCTAAGCCTCTAAGTGTCTGTTCTTTGCGTTCCCTTGACCCTCTGTGTACACCTGCCACTGTTACATCAGTCATCGTTTGCTGCATAACAAACTATCTCAGAGCATAGTGGCTAAAAACAACAATTTTCTTTTTCTTTCTTTCTTTTTTTTTTTTTTTTGAGATAGTCTTGCTCTGTCACCCAGGCTGGAGTGCAGTGGCAGATCTCAGCTCACTGCAACCTCTGCCTCCTGGTTTCAAGCAATTCTGCTGCCTCAGCCTCCTGAGTAGCTGGGGCTACAGGCACATGCGAACCCACCCAGCTAGTTTTTGTATTTTTAGTAGAGACGGCCTCAGCCTCCCTAAGCACTGGGATTACAGGTATGAGCCACTGCCCCAGCCAAACAATTTTCGTGTATTCTCTTGCAGTTCTGTGGATCAGAAATTCAGGGAATGACAGGATTGGCTTGGCTCCACTCCACAACGTGTGGGGCCTCAGCGAGAAGACTGGAAGGCTGGAGGGCTGACGTTACCTGCAGGCTTGATTGAGCCTGGAGGCTTGGTTTCCCAGATGGCTCATTCACACGGCAGGCAAGTTGGTGCTGGTTATTGGCAGCCAGCCTCAGTTCCTCCTGAGTGGCTCTATAGGCTGCGTGGATGTCTCCATGATGCGGCAGCTGGCTTGTCCCCAGAGTAGGGTCTCTGAGAGACAGCAAGACAGAAGCACCATGTCTTTTATGACCTAGCCCCAGAAATCACGCAATGTAATTTCCACCACATTTGGTTTGTTAAAAGCAAGTCCCTGCCTGGCGTGGTGGCTCAGCACTTTGGTAGGCCGAGGTGGACAGAACATCTGAGGTCAGAGTTCGAGACCAGCCTGACCAACATGGAGAAATCCCCCCTATACTAAAAATGCAAAATTAGCCGATGGTGAATGCCTGTAATCCCAGCTACTCTGGAGGCTGATGCAGGAGAATCACTTGAACCCAGAAGGTGGCTGAGAGCACGCCATTGCACTCTAGCCTGGGCAAGAAGAGTGAAACTCCATCTCAAAAATAAAAACAAAAACTCATACTGTAATCCCAGCACTTTGCACTTTGAGAGGTCAAGGTGGACAGATCACTTGAGACCAGGAGTTTGAGATCAGCCTGGCCATTATGGCAAAACCCCATCTCTAATGAAAATACAAAAAATTTAGCCAGGTATGGTGGCACACACCTGTAATCTCAGCTACTCGGGAGGCTAAGGCACAAGACTCACTTGAACCTGGGAGGCAGAGGTTGCAGTGAGCCAAGATCGCACCACTGCACCCGAGCCTGCATGACAGAGTGAGACTCTGTCTTAAAAAAATAATAATAACTTTTTTCTTGAAGGTGGGCACCATGACTCACACTTGTAGTCTTAGCACTTTGGGAGGCCAAGGCGGGAGGATCACTTAAGCCCAGGAGTTCAGGACTAGCCTGAGAAACATAGTGAGACCCTCATCTCTAAAAGAATCCAAAAAATGAGCTGGGCATGGTGGTATACGCCTGTAGTCCCATCTACTAGGGAGACTCAGGTGGGAGGATCAAATGAGCCTAAGAGGTCGAGGGTGCAGTGATCTGTGATCATGCCACAGCACTCGAGCCTAGGCAACATAGTGAGACCCTATCTCTAAAGAGAATTAAAAAATGAGCTGAGTGTGGTGGCATGTGCCTGTAGTCCCAGCTACTAGTGAGGCTGAAGTGGGATGATCAAATGAGCCCAGGAGTTGGAGGCTGCAGTGAGCTTAACAGCACTCTGCACTTCAGCCTGGGCAACAGACTGAGACTCTGCCTCAAAAAAAATACAACTACAAAAAAATAACAAAAATAAAATCCTGAGTCACTCCCCATTGCTTTTTGTATCCATTTGAAAATCATCAACACAGCATTCGTGGCCCTATTGAATTGGCTTGTCTCAGCCTTATCTCAGTATTTTCTTCCAAAACCTCTGGTTCAGGGCTGCTGACCTCCTTCCAATTCCCAGCAGGGCTGGATTTCTTATACCTCCATGCCCTCATTTGTGTTTCCTCCAGTTGGAGACCCTGCATCCCTGATCTTCCCAGTTCATCCCTACCCACGTTCCAAGATTCAGTGCGTTACCTTCTCTAGGAAGTACTCCATGCCCTTCCTCCAATATGAGTTAGACACTCTTTCTCATTCATTCAGTCTTCTGTAAAGATTTATTGTCATTCTGGCCTGGCATGCTGGCTCCTGCCTGTAATTCTAGCACTTTGGGAGGCTGAGAAGGGTGGATTGCCTGAGCTTAGGAGTTCGAGACCAGCCTGGCCAACATGGTGAAACCCCATCTCTACTAAAATACAAAAAATTATTTAGCACATGTCTGTAGTCCCAGCTACTCGGGAGGCTGAGCCAGGAAAATGGCTTGAACCTGGGAGGTGGAGGTTGCAGTGAGCCAAGATTGCACCACTGCACTCCAGCCTGGGCAACAGAATGAGACTCTGTTAAAAAAAAAAAAATTATTGTCACTCCTTCTGGCCAGGAACCTTGCTAGGTGCTATAGGTCCAGAAGTTAAAAACAGCCCTGCTCTCGAGAAAATAGCAAGTTAGGCCGTGTGTGGTGCCTCATGCCTGAAATCCTAGTGCTTCTAGAGGCCGAGGTAAGAAGATCGCTTGAGGCCAGGAGTTTGAGATCAGCTTTGGTAACAGAGTGAGATTCTGTGTCTACCAATAATAATAATAATAATAATAATAATTAGCCAGGCATGCCAGGCGTGGTGGTGCAAACTTGTAGTCTCAGCTATGTGGGAGGCTGAGATGGGAGGATCACTTGAGCCCAGGAGGTGAAGGCTGCAGTGACCTGCGATCACACCACTGCACTCCAGCCTGGGTGACAGAATGAGACCCTGTCTCTAAAAACAAAACAAAATAAAAACAAACAAAAGAAAGAAAGCAAAAAAAAAAAAAAGTGTAGGTTAGTAGAAAGGGATCCTTTAAGATGAAACTGATGCCTCCTCATGGAGTTCTAAGCCCTCAGAAGTGGAAGTCCAAAAAAAAAAAAAAGAAGCCTGGGTGCAGTGGCTCACACCTGTAATCCCAGCACTTTGGGAGGCCAAGGTGGGTGGATCACCTGAGGTCAGGAGTTCGAGACCAGCCTGGCCAATATGGTGAAACCCCGCCTCAAAAAAAAAAAAAAAACAAAAACGTGGAAGTCAACTGGAGTGTGCAATTTTCTATTTTTCAACTAACCCAACAGTTTCTACCTCACTCCCCTGCCTTCCTAGGACTCCGTGCACATACCCACCAGAGTGTTATCACATTGCAAGACAGAACCCGATTGTCTCCTTTATCTCCTCTGCCAGACTGTGTGCTCCATCAGTTGAAGAGCAGGATGAAAAAAAAAAGGTTACATGAGGACGATGAAATTATTATAATCAGGCCTTGAAGAATGGAGATAATTCCAACTGTTGTTGTAGATGTGGAGGCTGAAGGACATTCCAATTTGAAGGAACAGAGTAAGTAAAGGAAGTGTGAGGCCAATCAAAGAAGACCCGTGAGCCAGGCTCAGTGGCTCACACCTGTAATCCTAGCATTTTGGGAAGCCAAGGCGGACAGATCACTTGAGGTCAGGAGTTCGAGATGAGCCCTGGCCAACATGGAGAAACACCATTTCTTAAAAATACAGGCCAGGCGTGGTGGCTCACGCCTATAATCCCAGCACTTTGGGAGGCTGAGGCGGGCGGATCACTAGGTCAAGAGATCGAGACCATCCCGGCCAATATGGTGAAACCCTGTCTCTACTAAAAGTACAAAAAAATTAGCTGAGCATGGTGGCGCGCGCCTGTAGTCCCAGCTACTGGGGAGGCTGAGGCAGGAGAATTACTTGAACCCGGGAGGCGGAGGTTGCAGTGAGCCGAGGTTGCGCCACTGCATTCCAGCCTGGTGCCTGATGACGGAGTGAGACTCTGTCTCAAAAAAAAAAAAAAAATACAAAAATTAGCCTGCTGTGCTAGCGCACACCTGTAATCTCAGCTACTCAGGAGGCTGAGATATGAGAATAGCTTGAACCTGGGAAGTGGAGGTTGCAGCGAGCCAAGATTGTGCCACTACACTGCAGCCTGGATGACAGAGCAAGACTCTGTCTCAAAAAACAAGCAAACCAAAACAAAACAAGCAAAAGCAAAGAAGACACACAGTTCCCTGTGGCTCTAGTGAAAGACACGTTTCACTAGAGTGAGTGCCTGTGTATGCAGAAGATGATTGTGGGAGAGCTAAACCGGGTTCAGATCCTCTGAAAGATTTTGAGAAAAAGAGTGATACAGCCAGGTGCAGTGGCTCATGGCTGTAATCCCAGTACTTTGGGAGGCTGAAGTGGGCAGATCACTTGAGGTCAAGAGTTCGAGACCAGCCTGGCCAACATGGAGAAACCCTGTCTGTACTAAAAATACAAAAATTAGCCAGGCGTGGTGGCATGCATCTGTAATCTCAGCTACTTGGGAGGCCGAGGCAGGAGGATCACTTGAACTCAGGAGGTGGAGGAGATTGCACCACTGCACTCCAGCCTGGGCCACAAAGCGAGTCTCTGCCTAAAAAAGAAAAACAGTGTTGATTTGAGATCGTTCTTCTTTTCAGTGTAGGCATTTACAACTATAAATATTCTTCTAAATATTGCTTTAGCTAAATCTTTCAAATTTTTGGTATATCATTCAGTTTCATTTATCTCCAAGTAGTTTCTAATTTATCTTGTGATTTCCTCTTTGACCTATGAGTTATTTAGGACTGTATTTAATTTTCACATAGTTTTGAATTTCTCAAATTTCTATTATTTCTTTTTTTTTTTTTTCAATTTTTTTTTGAGACAGAGTCTTGCTCTGTCACCCAGGCTGGAGTGCAGTGACACGATCTCAGTTCACTGCAGTTCACCACAACCTCTGCCTCCCAGGTTCAAGCAATTCTCGGGCCTCAGCCTCCCAAGTAGTTGGGATTACAGGCATACGCCACTTTGCCTGACTAGCCTGACTAATTTTTTGTATTTTTAGTAGAGACAAGGTTTCGCCATGTTGGCCAGGCTGGTCTCAAACTCCTGGCCTCAAGTGATCCTCCAGCCTTGGCCTCCCAAAGTGCTGGAATTATAAGTGTGAGCTGCTGTGCCCGGCCAAATTGACCCTTTTATCATAATAAAATGTTTCTTTTCATCTCTAGTAACTTTTTTTGTTTTAAAGTCTATTTCATCCACTATGAATACAGCCTTTCTTTCGTATTGGTATTTACATGATAACTTTTCCATCCTTTTACTTTCAGGCTTGGGCTATGGGTATGCATTTTACCTGGACCCTGGCTATAGATGATTGGGCCACAGACTGCCTAGTGGAGACATTCAGAGTTGAGTCCACTGGTGAGATCCCCTCTGCTTAGGTGGGTAACAGTGAGAGAAAGAAAAGGATGCCATGCAGGAGGCCATGTGGGCCATGAAAGATGGAAGAGACAGTGGCCAGTTCCCAGCCAACCTCAAATTGTGAGATTTTCAGTTCCAGCCCACCTATATCCTTACAGTATATCCAAGCCCCTTTTCCCCCTAAAATTTGCAGAGTTAGCCCTTGTTTCTTGCAAATGAAATACCAAACTACTCTAACAAACACAGAATTCTATTCCAGGAGTGGGGTTGCAAGCAATAGACAAAGAGGCATGGACTTTTCATAGTAACACAGTGCAGCAGGAGTCTAAGATGATCTCCATGTCCCTGAATGGGAAGTTAGAAGTCCATGGATTGATAACACAGTTAATAAAGTCTTAGTGGCTAGGCGTGGTGGCTCATGTCTATAATTCCAACACTTTGGGAGGCCGAGGCGGGTGGATCACCTGAGGTCAGGAGTTCAAGACCAGCCTGGCCAACGTGGTGAAACCCTGTCTCTACTAAAAAAAAATGCAAAAATTGGCTGGACTCGGTGGCGGGCACCTGTAATCCCAGCTACTCAGGAGGCTTAGGTAGGAGAATTGCTTAAACCCGGGAGGTGGAGGTTGCAGTGAGCCGAGATGGGGCCACTGCACTCCAGCCTGGGTGACAGAGCAAGACTCCATCTCAAAATAAATAAATAGATAGATAGATAGATCAATGAAATCTTAGTACTCAGATACTATGTCCTGTGAAAGTAAAGCTTTGGTGGATTTTATTGAGCACATTAGAACAACCTGAAGATCTTTAAAAAGCGTGGCTGTCTGGGTTGTATCCCCGGAGGTTGTGATTTAATTGTTCTGGGCCAGGGCCAGGGCCAGCAGGATTTTTTAGATCTTCCTGGTTGACCCTAAACTACATCAAAATTGAGAACCACTGCTGAAGAGACATTCTAAAGAAATAAGAATAAAGATGGAGTTACATGGGCATTTTTCAAAACATTATGTGATTTGCCTCAAGAGGGGACACATTTTCTTTTTTTATGACAGTGAGCTAAAGAGTTCAAAAATAAGAAAAAAGAACAGGTGTGATGCCTCAGGCCTATAATCCCAGCACTTTGGGAGGCTGAGAGGGGAGCATTGCTTGAGGCCAGGAGCTTGAGATCAGGCTGGGCAACATAGTGAGACCCTATCACTACAATTTTTTTAAATTAGCTGGGCATGGTGGCACACACCTGTGGTCCCAGCTACTCAAGAGGCTAAGGGTGGGAGGATCACATGAGCCTGTGAGGTCGAGGCTGCAGTGAGCCATGATCATGCCACTGCACTTCAGCCTGGATGACAGAGTGAGACCTTGAAAAAAAAAAAAAAGGAAGGAAGGAGGGAAGGAAGGAAGGAAGGAAGGAAGGAATTGAGGGCGGGAGGGAAAGGAATGACAAAAAAAGAGGAACTAGGATGTCTGGGTAGAATCAGAAAACAACATTCAGCCAGGAGACCCAGTGTTAAAAAAAGAAAGAGCAGAAAGGAAAGAAAGAAAGAAAAAAGGAATAAAAAAATGAACTAAGATGACTGAACAACATACAAGGCCACTCTGTGTACCAGCAACACCAGCAACAAGAAATACATTTTTGTTGTTGTTTTGCCCTTTTTTTTTTTTCTTCGAGATAGAGTCTAACTTGTCACCAGGCTAGGGAGCAGTGGCACAATCACAGCTCACTGCAGCCTCCTCCTCCTGGGCTCAAGGGATCCTCCCACCTCAGCCTCCAAAGTACCAGGGACTACAGGAACATGTCACTATGCCTGGCTAATTTTTTATTTCTTTGTAGAGTCAAGAGCTTGTTATGTTACCCAGGCTTGAACTCCTGGCCTCTGGTGATCCTCCCACCTTGGCATTCCAAAGTCCTGGGCTTACAGACATGAGCCACTGTACCTGACCAAAAAACACATTTTACTACTATCAGCTAGTGATTGGAAACTACTAAAAATTAGATCTCCATAGTGAATATTGATTACATTCTACTTTTTTTTTTTTTTGAGATGGTCTCGCACTGTCGCCCAGTTTGTAGTGCAGTGGCGAGATCTCAGCTCACTGCAATCTCTGCCTCCTGGGTTCAAGCAATTCTCCTGCCTCAGCCTCCCAAGTAGCTGGGACTACAGGGGTGCACCACCACACCCAGCTAATTTTTTTGTATTTTTAGTAGAGATGGGGTTTCACCATGTTGACCAGGATGGTCTTGATCTCCTGACCTTGTGATCCGCCCACCTTGGCCTCTCAAAGTGCTGGGATTACAGGCATGAGCCACCGCACCCGGCCTCCATTCTAATTCTTAAGTTGAGTGGTGGGTTTACCAGTGTTTTTATATTTATTTATTTAGAGACAGAGTCTCCCTCTGTCACCCATGCTGGAGTGCAGTGGCTCAATCTCAGCTCACTGCAACCTCCGCCTCCCACATTCAAGCGATTCTCCTGCCTCAGCGTCCCAAGTAGCTGGGATTAGACTCCTGCCACCAAGCCCGGCTAATTTTTGTATTTTCAGTAGAGATGGGGTTTCACCATGCTGGCCAGGCTGGTCTTGACCTCCTGACTTCAAGTGATCTGCCTGCCTCAGTCTCCCAAAGTGCTGGGATTATAGGTGTGAGCCACTGTGCCCGGCCAGTGTTCATTTATTTTTACGCATCATAATCAGCAGGCATAATATAGAGTATTCGTATATTTTAAAGTATATTATAAAATTTACCTGCGAAATATTCTATAATAAAAAAGTGATATGGTAAATTGCCAAATCACAGCGTTTGCTAAGTTCACAACTGTGTTGGCTGTCTGTAGTTAACATTAAGATCCTGATGATCAAAGACGGAAATCTTGGAAGTTGGATGAGCAATATCTTGAGGGGATGGGGCTTCCCAGTCCCCTGGGCCCCTCCAAGTAATTTCTCCTGTATTCACAACTGCCAAGCGAATGTGATGAGTCACTTCCTAACGAGGAACATCTGGTCACAGGAGTTTGGAAATACCATGAAACCATGGATGGTGTGCAAAATCCAAGCAGGGAAAAGAGGAATTAGAGGCTAATTTTCTAGGGAGCTGTTGCAGGAGCAACTATGTGGACTTGAGTCTTGTGGGGTTGTAATCAAGGAGGACAGCCCAAATCAAGGATAGAACGTTCATTTCCTTCCTCCCTCTTCCCTCCCTTCATTTCTCTCTCTGTCTCTCTCCCTCTTTCCACTCCTATCCCCTCATTTCCTTTATCTTCCTGTACATGGCCTGGTTGCTCATACTTTTTCTTTTTTGGAGATGGAATCTCACTCACTCTGTCACCCAGGTTGGAGTGCGGTGGCCTGATCTCGGCTCACTGCAAACTCTACCTCCCGGGGTCAAGCGATTCTCCTGCCTCAGCCTCCCGAGTAGCTAGGATTATAGGCACTCACCACCACGCCTGGCTAATTTTTGTATTTTTAGTAGAGATGGGGTTTCACCATGTTGGCTAGGCTGGTCTCCAACTCCTGACTGACCTCAAGTGATCTGCCCGCCTGGGCCTCCACAGTGCTGTGATTATAGACGTGAGCCACCATGCCCTGCTGATACTGGTTGTTGAAATAAATACTCAAAAGCTTTCCTAGCAGTTGGTAAATTGCTGCTAAGACACTCCTGAGTTCCCCACCCCCATCCACTTGCCTTTAGGCCCCCAGATTTCCCTCTCTTTATTTTTATTTTTTATTTTTTGAGAAGGAGTCCCGCTCTGTCATCTAGGCTGGAGTGTAGTGGCGAGGCTCACTGCAATCTCTGCTTCCTGAGTTCAAGCGATTCTCCTGCCTCAGCCTTCCAAGTAGCTGGGGTTACAGGCACACACCACCGTGCCTGGATAATTTTTGTATTTTTAGTAGAAATGGGGTTTCACCATGTTGCCAGGCTGGTCTTGAACTCCTTACCTCAAGTGATCAGCCCCCCTTCGCCTCTCAGAGTGCTGGGATTACAGGCAGGAGCCACTGTGCCCGGCCAGATCTCCCTCTCTTTCAGCAACTAAAGAGTTAGCACCCAGCATAGCTGTTGATCTCCAGCAATTGGACTCAGTGCTGAAGTCAGTGTCCATTCTAAGTGGCCGCCGGCCATGTGGTAACCAGCTGTGAAATATTTTGAATATCACCCCCGGCTGTGGCCACAAAAAGGCAAAAGCCAAGTAGGTGTGGTAAATTTGCTGCAAGAAATGGCCTAACACAGAGTTGAGGTTTTGGCTTCTGTTTGAAGTAGTGGCAGGAACAGAGCAGATGGGCGGGCCCGGGTTCAGCTTGGTTTGTAAAGCATGATAATTCCTTAGCTTAATGAACAAAGATCTAAGTCAAGCCAGCACACTACATAATCACAGTCCCTCTAGCCTTAACCATCCCTGAGTAAGTTTCTTTCTTTCTTTCTTTCTTTTTTTGTAGAGATGGGATCTCAGTATGTTGCCCAGGCTGGTCTCCTCCTGCCTTGGCCTCCCAAAGTGTTGGGATTACGAGCATGAGCCACCATGGCTGGCCCTGAATAAGTTTCTTGACCCAGGCCGGGCGCGGTGGCTCACACCTGTAATCCTAGCACTTTTGGAGGCTGAGCAGGGAGGATCACGAGGTCAGGAGTTCAAGACCAGCCTGACCAACATGGTGAAACCCTGTCTTTACTAAAAATACAAAAGTTAACTGGATGCGGTGGTGAATGCCTGTAATCCCAGCTACTTGGGAGGCTGAGACACAGAATCGCTTGAACCTGGGAAGCAGAGGTTGCAGTGAGCTGAAATCGCACCACTGCACTCCAGCCTGGGCGACAGAATGAGACTCTGTCTCAAAAAAAAAAAAAAAGTTTCTTAACCCAGAGTTCCTGAAGAGGAGGATGGGAACCTTGGACACTGTTTCTCCAGACTGGTTAGTACCAAAAATTGACAGGACTTGAAAAATAATGGAGGAACCTTGAGCTTAATTATGTGAGTACTTGATATACTGTCTTTAATTTAGAGAAAAGGTTTCACCCTGTTGACCACAGTGGAGTGCAGTGGCACAACTGCAGCTCACCACAGCCTCAAACCTACAGGCACGATGGGCATGGTGGCTCACGCCTGTAATCCTAGGACTTTGGGAGGCCAAGGTGGGTGGATCACCTGAGGTCAAGAGTTCAAGACCTGCCTGAACAACATGGTGAAACCCTTCTCTACTAGAAACATACAAAAATTAGGGTGTGGTGGCGGGCACCTTTAATCTCAGCTACTCAGAAGGCTGAGGCAGGAGAATCACTTGAATGTAGGAGGCAGAGGTTGCAGTGAACCGAGATCGCGCCACTGCACTCCAGCCTGGGCAACGGAGAGAGACACCGTCTCAAAACAAAACCAAAAAACAACAAAACAAACAAACAAAAAACTACAGGCACATGCCACTGCACCTGGCTAATTTTTTTAAGTTCTTTTTTTTTAAAGAAATGGGGTCTCACTATGTGGCCCAGACTGGTCTTCAACTCCTGGCCCCAAGCAATTCTCCCTCCTTAGCTTCCCAAAGCGCTGGGATTATAGGCATCAGCCATTGCACCTGGCCTCTGTTTCTCTTTACCCATCCCAACTATTATCTTCACCTGGAAGGGTAGCAGTATACCTTCACAGGGACCTAGTCCACTTTGACAGCCATCTGGGTTTGCCTGGAACTGTAATTCAGGTGCTGAAAGTTCTGCATCCTAGGAAACCCGCAGATTCCTGGCAAACCGGGATGGTTGATCACACTAACTGACGCCTCTGTAGGATGTCACTCTGATCTTCGTCGACGATATCATGCTGATTTGCCTTGAACTTGAGGAAGTATCAAAGATCCTCCGGGTCTTGTTGAGACGTAAATGTAATGGGGTTGTGAGAGAAAACGCAGAAATGCAAGGACCTGCCACATCAGTGGAGTTCTTAGAAAATCACTAGTAATGAATAATAACTTGTAATGAATATTCATTAGTAATGAGTAATAACAATGAATATTCCTTAGTACTAGAAGATCTCCTTCAAAATATGGGGGGTGAGGGGGCAGAGAATGAAGGACAAATTGTTACATTTTATTTATTTTATTTTTTGAGACAGGGTCTTGCTCTGTCACCCAAGCTGGAGTGCAGTGGCATGATCAAGGCTTACTGCTGCCTCGACCTCCAGGGCTCAAGTGATTCTCCCACCTCAGCCTCCGGAGTAGCTGGGACCACAGGTGCACACACCCACACCCGGCTAATTTTTTTTTGAGATGAAGTTTCGCTCTTGTTGCCCAGGCTGGAGTGCCATGGCGCGATCTCGGCTTACCGCAACCTCCACCTCCCAGATTCAAGAGATTCTCCTTCCTCAGCCTCCCAAGTAGCTGGGATTACAGGCATGCGCCACCACGCCTGGCTAATTTTGTGTTTTCAGTTGAGATGGGGTTTCTTTTTTTCTTTTTGAGATGGAGTCTCACTCTGTCGACAGGCTAGAGTGCAGGGGCGCGATCTCGGCTCACTGCAACCTCCGCCTCCCAGTTTCAAGCGATTTTTCTGCCTCAGCCTTCGAGTAGCTGGGATTACATGCATGCACCACCAAGCCCAGCTAACTTTTGTATTTTTAATAGAGATGAGGTTTCACCATGTTGGTCAGACTGGTCTTGATCTCTTGACCTCGTGATCCACCTGCTTCGGCCTCCCAAACTGCTGGGATTACAGGCGTGAGCTCCCGAGCTCTGGGCCAACTTAATGATTTTCTTGACTTTACAATGTTAATCAGGACACAGTCCCATTATAAGTCAGGGATTTATGATAGTTTGACTTAAGAATTTTCTTGGCTGGGGTCAGTGGCTCATGCCCTTAATCCCAGCAATTTGAGAGGCCTGAGACAGGTGGATCACAAGATCAGAAGTTCAAGACCAGCCTGGCCAAGATGGTGAAAATCTGTCTCTACTGAAAATACAAAAATTAGCCAGGCATGGTAGCGGGCATCTGTAATCCTAGCTACTCGGGAGGCTGAGGCAGAGAATTGCTTGAACCTGGGAGGCGAAGGTTGCAGTGAGCTGAGATCGCACCACTGCACTCCAGCCTGGATGACAGAGCGAGACTCTGTCTCAAAAAGAAAAAAAAAAGAATTTTCTTGATTTTACAATGAATTAATGAGGACACAGTTCCATCATAAGCCAGGGAGCTAGGATGGTTTGACTTAATAATTTTCTTGACTTTACAATGAGTTCATCAGGACACAGTCCCATCATAAGTCAGGGAACATCTGCATTTGTTTGTCATTTTAGTTAGAAAGAGACTTAGGGTTATATTTTTGTAAGTATATACATGCTCAATTCATAACTGAGCCATTTGTTTCTCTTGGAGTTAATAATTGCCTTATCTTTTGGTTTGCCTACTTTTGTAGGTATTAATCCTAATTGAATCCCTGCTGTAAAATAAAAGTCTTCTCATTCTGTTCAAATGTACAGAGTAGATTGATGCAGGGCAGTGAAGGCATATTGCTGCACCAGCCAGGTGAAGGTAAATTATTAGGTCTTTTTTTTTTTTTTTTTTTTTTTTTGTGAAGGAGTTTTGCTCTTGTCACCCAGGCTGGAGTGCAATGGCGCCATCTCGGCTCACTGCAACCTCCACCTCCAGGGTTCAAGCAATTCCCCTGTTTCAGCCTCCTGAGTAGCTGGGATTACAGGCACCCGCCACCACACCCGGCTAATTTATTAGGTCTTCAGTCAATTTCATCTTCTTGAAGGAATCCCTCAAAGAACCTTATGATCTTTTATTTTCCTTTTAAAAATTCTTATTGCCTGGTCTCTGTGAACCTACCTTCTTCTCTGCTTTGGACTAGCTGCTTTCTAGGCCAGCAACTCAGCTGTCATTTTGGGGTCTCCTCTCACTATCACCCTGGGGATTCCCTTCATCCTTTTTTTTGGAGACAGAGTCTTGCTCTGTCACCTAGCTTGGAGTGCAGTGGTGCGATCATGGCTCACTACAACCTCCACCTCTCGGGTTTAAGCAATTCTACTGCCTCAGCCTCCCAAGTAGCTGGGAATACAGGCGTGCACCACCATGCCCAGCTAATTTTTTGTATTTTTAGTAGAGATGGGGTTTCACCATGTTGGCCAGGCTGGTCTCAAACTCCTGACTTCATGATTTGCCCACCTCAGCCTCCCAAAGTGCTGGGATTACAGGCATGAGCCACCGTGCCCAGCCCCATCTTTCATTTGTTTTCTTTTTTTTGTTGTTTTTTGAGAAGGAGTCTCACTGTCACTAGGCAGGAGTGCAATGGCGAGATCTTGGCTCACCGCAACCTCCGCCTCCCGGGTTCAAGCAATCCTCCCGCCTCAGCCTCCTGAGTAGCTGCGACTAGTGTGTGCCACCATGCCCAAATATTTTTGTATGTGTATATATATATATATATATATATATATATTTTTTTTAGTAGAGACAGGGTTTCACCATGTTTGCCAGGATGGTCTCGATCTCTTGACCTCATGATCTGCCTGCCTTGGCCTCCCACAGGGTTAGGATGACAGGCGTGAAGCCACCACACCCAGCCTTCTTTTTTGAATTGGATATCCTTACTCATGGATCCCAAGTCGTCTTCTTTCTTGCTTTATTCCTTTATGTAGGTGGTGTACTCTACCAATAGCTTCCTGAGAATGTTCAGGAAATGTTCGACTGTGTAGCAGAGAATGCTACTAATTCCATCAATATACTTCCATTCTTCCATAGTAACAGAGTTTTTATCTAGGCACAAAACCATCCAAAGGCCAGGCACTATGGGTCACACCTGTAATCCCAGCACTTTGGGAAGCCAAGGCGGTAGGATCACTTGACCCCAGGAGTTCAAGACCAGCCTGGACAACATAGGGAGACCCCATCTCTACAAAAAAAAAAGATTAGCTGGGCATGGTGGCATGTGCCTGTAGTCTCAGCTACTTGAGAAGCTGATGTGAGAGGATCACTTGAACCCAGGAGGTCGAAGCTGCAGTGAATTATGATCAAGCCACTGCACTCCAGCCTGAGCAACAGAGCGAGACCCTGTCTCCAAAAAATAATAATAATAATCATTAAAAATGAAGTATATATTTCTGCATTTTCCAGCCTACTTTGTAGTTTGGTGTTGCCATGTGACCAAATTCTGACCAATGGGATTCGAGGAGAAGTAAAAATTCTTTGGAAGAACTTTCTGAAGAAATAGCTGGCACATGCCCCTGGTGCCTCCTTCATCATCTTTTCTACCATCTGGTGTCTGGTGCTCACATGCTGCCATCCTAGACTGTGTAGCTGAGGGCCACACCCTGGGCGCTGCTGAGCTGGAACTGGAATGAACTTGGATTGCTGAGAGTTTGATGGAACAGAGCCACTAAACTGACCCAGATTTTTTTTCTGAGATGGAGTCTTGCTCTGTCACCCAGGCTGGAGTGCAGTGGCACAATCTTGGCTCACTGCAACCTCTGCCTCCCAGGTTCAAGCAATTCTCCTGCCTCAGCCTCCCTAGTAGCTGGGACTACAGGTGCATGCCACCACGCCTGGCTAAGTTTTTGTATTTTTATTAGAGATGGGGTTTTACAGGGTTAGGATGGTCTCAATCTCCTGACCTCATGATCCACCAGCCTCAGCCTCCCAAAGTGCTGGGATTACTGGCATGAGCCACCACGCCCGGCCACTGACCTAGATTTTTATGTGAGAGAGAAAGAAAATTGTAACTATTGTTTTAGGTTTTCTGTACTTGCATCTGAACCTTGAATTACTGAAAATGTCTTTATTCTAGAATAATTCATAATTGTAGATTGGCTATGTATGGAATTACTGGTTGAAAATTATTTCCTTCAAAATTTTTTTTGTTTTTTAAAGACAGAATCTCAAAATGTTGCCCAGGCTGGTCTCGAACTCCTGGCCTTGAGTGATCATCCTACCTCAATCTCCAAAGTTCTGGGATTGCAGGCATGGGCCACCATGCCTGGACTTTCCTATAAGATTTTGAGTGCAATACACCTTGTCCATCTACCTTCCAGGGTTGCTATTATAAATCCTAATATAGATCATTGGTTTGTACCCTTAGGAAGGTGTAAGATTTTTTTTTATCTCCACTATTGTAAATTTTGTTGTTGCTGTTGTTTTTGAGATGGAGTCCTCCTCTGTTGCCAGGCTGGAGTGCAGTGGTGCGATCTCGGCTCACTGCACCCTCCATCTCCTGGGTACAAGCCATTCTCCTGCCTCAGTCTCCCGAGTAGCTGGGATTACAGGCACACACCGCCACGTCCAGCTAATTTTTATATTTTCAGTAGAGACGGGGTTTCACCATATTGGCCAGGATGGTCTTGATCTCCTGACCTCGTGATCCACCCACCTTGGCCTCCCAAAGTGCTGGAATTACAGGCGTGCGCCATCACACCCGGCTTGAATATTTATTTTAAAAGAGCGTCCTGTGGAATTGCTTGAATCTGGGAGGCGGAGATTGCGGTAAGCCGAGATCGCGCCATTGCACTCCAGCCTGGGCAACAAGAGCAAAACTTTGTCTCAAAAATAATAACAATAATAAAAGAGCATCCTGTCTATGTTTCAGGAATATGGTATCTTATCTATCCAAGGATATTAATTATAGTGGTTTCTTGGGTAAACTTTTCTTCTTTTTACATCGTACCAGTTTCTTTCCAGTTGCTTTTCTTTGTTTTTGTTTCTCTTTTTAATGTAGGCTCTTGCTCTATTGCCCAAGCTGGAGTGCAACCTCCACTTCCATGGTTCAAGCAATTCCCCTGCCTCAGCCTCCCGAGTAGCTGGGACTACAGGTGCACACCACCACGCCCAGCTAAATTTTTTTGTGTTTTTAGTAGAACCAGAGTTTCACCATGCTGGCCAGACTGATCTTGAGCTCCTGACCTCAAGCAATCTGCCTGCCTTGGCCTCCCAAAGTGCTGGGATTACAGGTGTGAGCCACCACGCCCAGCCTCTATATTTACCTACTTTTTCCCCTTTTTTTCTTTTTTTGAGAGAGGGTCTCACTCTATTGCCCAGGCTGGAGTACAATGGTGTGATCTCTGCTCACCGCAATCTCTGCCTCCCAGGTTCCAGCGATTCTTCTGACTCGGCCTCCCAAAGTACTGGGATTATAGGTATGAGCCACCGTGCCCGGCCTCTATATTTAACTATTTGAAGACCTGGGAAACTGTTTTCCATGGCAGCTGCACCATTTTTCATTTCCAAAAGCAATGTAAGAGGGTTCCAATTTCTCTACATCTTCACGAACAATTGTTAGTTTCTCCTTTTTTGATTACAGCCATCCTAGTGAATGTGAAGTGGTGTCTCATCCATGGCCTTGACTGCATTTCTTGATGACTAATGATGCTGAGCATCTTTTCGTGTGCTTATGGGCCATTTGTATATCTTCTTTGGAGAAAGATCTGTTCAAGTCCCTTGTCCCTAACTCCCGCTTTATTCAAGGGTCAACTGTAATTGCAAAATCCAATGTCATGAAGCTCTTTCCTTATGGTTTATTCTAAAACTTTCTTAGTTTTAGATCTGACATTTAGGTCTTTTATCTATTTTGAGTTACATTTTTGTATATGGAATTAGGTAAGAGTTCAACTTCATTCTTTCGCATATAGATATGCAGTTCTCCCAACACCACCAATTGTTGAAAAGACAGTTCTTTTTTTTTTTTTTTTTTTGGAGATGAAGTCTCCCTCTGTCGCCCAGGCTGGAATGTAGTGGTACAATCTAGGCTCACTGCAACCTCCCCCTCCCGGGTTCAAGTGATTCTTCTGCCTCAGCCTCCTGAGTAGCTGGGAAGACAGGCACACACCACCACACACGGTTAACTTTTGTTTTTTTTTTCTTTTAGTAGAGACGGGGTTTCTTCATGTTGGCCAGGCTGGTCTCGAACTCCTGACCTCAAATGATCCACCCACCTCGGCCTCCCAAAGTGCTGGGATTATAGGCATGAGCCGCCACACCTTTCCAAAAAGATTGTTCTTGCCCCGATTGAATGGTCTTGGCATCCTGGTGAAAATAACTTGACCAAGCTGGACATAGTGACTCATACCTGTAATCCCAGCACTTTGGGAGGCCCAGGCAGGAGGATCACTTGAGCTCAGAAGTTTGAGACCAGACTGGGCAACACAGTGAGATCCTGTTTCTACAAATAATTAAAAAATTAGCTGGGCATGGTGGGTATGCCTACAATCCCATCTACTAGGGAGGCTGAGGTAGGCAAATCTCTTGAGCCAGGAGTTCAAGGCTGCAGTGAGCTATGATCATGCCAGTTCACTCCAGCCTGGGCAACAGAGTGATAACCTATTTCCAAAATAAATAAATAAATAAATGAAATAAAATAATTATACCTGTTGCCACCAACTCTGAGAGGGCCACTTGAAATTTTCTCACAGCTCACTGATGTTCTGTTCATCCCTGGGTTTTGGTTATTAGTCTTTTTTCATTATTTTCTTTTTCTTTTTTATTCTTTGTAAGGTTTAATTCAGGTATTCATTATTTTAAAAAATAGACACAGGGTCTCGCTATGTTGCCTAGACTGGTCTCACACTCCTGGGCTCAGTTGATCCTCCAGCCTCAGCCTCCCAAGTAGCTGGGATTATAGGTGCCCACCACTGTGCCCAGCTCTATAAATTGTTTTTATACTTTCCGTTGTTATGTCTTCAAGTTCAGCATATTGTCTTCTGTAGAATATAATCTGCTGTTAGTCCCATCCACTGTCCTTTTCATCTCAGATATTCCAGGTTTCATTTCCGGAGGTTAGACTTGGGTATTTTTATTTTTATTTTTTAAATTAAATTTAATTTTTTTTTTTTGAGACAGAGTCTCTCTGTCACCCAGGCTGGAGTGTAGTGGGGTGATCTTAGCTCACTGCAACCTCCACCTCACTGATTCAAGTGATTCTTGTGCCTCAGCCTCCTGAGTAGCTAAGATTACAGGTGCGTGCCACCATGCTCGGATAATTTTTGTATTTTTAGTAGAGAAGGGGTTTTTCCATGTTGACCAGGCTGGTCTTAAACTCCTGGCTTCATCTGATTCTTCACTCTTGGCTTCCCAAAGTGTTGGGATTATGGCATGAGCCACCAGGGCTGGCTGGGCATTTTTAATACCCTTTTTATCTCCCCTTATCATGCTCCTACTTTCCTCTACCATCTTCAACATATGAAGTTTATTTATTTATTTATTTATTTTAAGATATGGAGTCTCACTCTGTTGCCCAGGTTAGAGTGCAGTGGCACAATCCAGGCTCACTGCAATCTCTGCCTCCCAATTTCAAGTGATTCTCCACCTCAGCCTCCCGAGTAGCTGGGATTGCAGGTGTACACCACCACGCCTGGCTAATTTTTGTATTTTTTTAGTAGAGACAAGGTTTCACTGGGCACGGTGGCTCACGCCTGTAATCCCAGCACTTTGGGAGGCCGAGGCAGGAGGATCATTAGGTCAAGAGATCGAGACCATCCTGGCCAACATAGTGTAACTCCGTCTCCACTAAAATGCAAAAATTAGTTGGGCATGTTGGTGCGTGCCTGTAGTCCCAGCTACTCGGGAGGCTGAGGCAGGAGAACTGCTTGAACCTGGGAGGCAGAGGTTGCAGTGAGCCGATATTATACCACTGCACTCCAGCCTGGCGCCTGGCGACAGAGTGAAACTCTGTCTCAAAAAAAAAAAAAAAGAAAGAAAAGAAAAAAAGACAGGGTTTCACCATATTGGTCAGGCTGGTCTTGAACTCCTGACCTTGTGATCTGTTGCCTCGGCCTCCCAAAGTGCTAGGATTACAGGTGTGAGCCATTGCACCGGGCCTTGAAGTCTTATTTTTTTTTTTTTTTGAGACAGTGTCTCACTCTGTCACTCAGGCTGCAGTGCAGTGGTGTGATTTTAGCTTACTGCAACCTCCGCCTCCCGAGTTCAAGATTCTCCTGCTTCAGCCTCCCAAGTAGCTGGGACTACAGGTGCGTGCCACCACACTCGGCTAATTTTTTATTTTTAGTAGAGATGGGGTTTCACCATGTTGGCCTGGTTGGTCTTGAACTCCTGATCTCAGAAGCTGCAGTGAGCTGAGATCACACCATTGTACTCCAGCCTGGGAAATGAGTCAAACTCCATCTGAAAAAAAAAAAAAGAAAGAAAGAAAGGCAATGACTGAGACCACAAGTATTGCCAAGAAAGAAGGCTTTAATCGGGTGCTGCAGCCAAGGAGATGGGAGCTCAGTGTCAAATCCATGTCCCTGATGGACTAAAACTGGAAGTTTATTTAGCAGGGAAGAAATGTAACAATGTGTAAGAAAACAGGAACTAGGGAGGGTCAAGGAAGCAATCATGATGAATGAGGGACCTAGCATCTCATTGTCTGGATACCCTGATCTGGTGAGTTTCAGTTCTTTAATACTTTTTTTTTTTTTTTTAAAGAGGTCTGAAGTTCCTTTCCTGAGGAGGAAACTCAAATAAAACAAATGTAAGGTTCAAGCCTTAAGAACAGCAGTGTCAATTTCTATTTTTATTCAAAAAAGTACTGTCTATGGGCCTATTGGGTCTGTTTCCCTTTGAGTATTCTTGACCTCTATTTTGGAATGAAATTAGCTATTTGGAAAGTTTGTCTTTTCTTTCTCAAGGCTTGCTTTTAAGCCTTGCCAGGAGGAGCCAAGGCAGCCTTTAGTCTAGGGCTACATCTGTCTGTACTACTGAGGCAGTACCATTCAGCATACTTTCAACACCTTGTGTATTTTGAGGTTTCACCCTTCTGACTCATAGGAATGTGAACTATTTCCAGCCATGTGTGATCTCCAGAAGTTGTTTTACCTGTTCATTTCTGATGGTTCCTTATCTGGACCTCAGTAGTACTTATCTGCAGGTAAGTAGTCAGCTAAACACTCAAGAGCACTCTGAGTCCAGGCACAGTGACTCACACCCGTAACCCCAGCACTTTGGGAGGGTGAAGCGGGCAGATTGCCTGAGCCCAGGAGTTCGAGACCATGATGGCCAGGCTGGTCTTGAACTCCTGACCTCAGGTGATCCACCCACCTCGGCCTTCCAAAGTGCTAGGATTACAGACGTGAGCCACCGTGCCCGGCTGAGTGTGGTTCCTTTAAATAAATAATGCAGAAGTGGGGAAGGGAAGTGCTGGGTAGAGGAGGGCGTGGTCCTTGGCTAGGGTTCCACCCTCACGGACCTAGGTGAGAACAGGCATTTCCTGCCCAAATATTGCATTTCTCAAGACCACCCTGGCCTGCCACGCCCCTATTCCAGGCTTAGAAAAACCCGAGTCCCTAGCAGGCAGACACACAGAAGCTGCTGGAATTCATGAGAAACGTGGGTGGAAGAAGACACAAGTGGCTGGTCATCAGGAGGCCACCAGTGGAAAGAGCACGGCCAAAAGGTATCAGCAGGGCAGCAGGCCGTCAACTGGTGGGACGTGGCGGAGTTTGGCTGGGGCAGTTGGAGGAGAGCAGGGGCCACCCATCGGCTTGACTCCAGGGGATAACCATCTCCCTTCTGGCTCCCCAATAGGCAGAGAGCTACTTCCACTCAATAAAACTTTGCACTCATTCCTCATGCCCATGTGTGATCTGATTCTTCCGGTACACCAAGGCAAGAAACCCTTGGATACAGAAAGCCCTCTGCCCTTGCGACAAAGTAGAGGGTCTAGTTGAACTAGTTAACGCAAGCTGCCTACAGACGGCAAACTAAGAGTACCCTGTAACAGATGCCCACTGGGGCTTCAGGACCTGTAAACATTCACCCCTAGACACTGTCTTGGGGGTTGGAGCTCCACAGCCTGCCCATCTGAATGCTCCCCTAGAGGTCTGGACAGTGCAGCACTGAAGAAGTGAGCCGCACCCCCACTGCACACCCTTCGGCGGGGAAAAGGGAACCTTTCCCGTTTCAGCAACATGGCAAAACCCTCTCTCTACAAAAAATACAAAAATTAGCCAGGCACGGCAGCTCACGCCTGCAGTCCCAGCAAATCTGGATGCTGAGGTGGGCGGATTGCTTGAGCCCAGTTCAAGGCAACCAGCCTGGACAACAGAGTAAGACCCCATTTCTACAAAAAATACAAAAATTAGCTGAGCATGGTGGTGCATGCCTGCGGTGACAGCCACTCAATAAGATCACTTGAGCCCAGGAATTTGAGGCTGCAGTGAGCTGTGATCACACCTCTACACTCCAGCCTGGGTGACAGAGCAAAACCTTGTCTCAACAAAAGCAATAACAAAAGCAAAACAAAACAAATGAAAACAAGAAGAACCCTCTGAAGATCTCAGGACTTCTCTCTCTCTCTCCAATACCTTGCCCTGTAAACTAGAGCTGTCTTAGCCTCGTTGAATTTCCAGCTCTATCTCCTCAACTCAGGGGACCAAGTGGGCCCTATGTGGGTTTCCCTTCCTTGCACTGCACTCCTCCAGGCAGTAAGCTGGACAAATAGTAGGGCTGACTTCACTATTTTCCTTTTCTCAGGGCTCACTGTCCTGTGCTACCCATTGTCCAATGTCTAAGAGCAATTGTTTGATATACTTTGTTCATGTTTTCGTTATTTAACATGGGATGGTGAACGTAGTCCCTGTTATTCCATCATGGGCAGACACTGATGTCTCCTTGCTTGTCTCTTCACAGCAGACAACTTTTTTCTTTTTCTTTTCTTTTCTTTTTTTTTTTATTTATAGAAAAAGATGGGGTTTCACCATGATGGCCAGGCTGGTCTTGAACTCCTGACCTCAGGTGATCCACCCACCTTGGCCTCCCAAAGTGCTAGGATTACAGGCATGAGCCACCGCGCCCGGCCAACTTCTTTTCTTTTCAAGACAGGGACTCGCTCTGTTGCCCAGGCTGGAGTGTAGTAGCGCCATCATAGCTCACTGCAGCCTTGATCTCCCAGGCTCAGGCAATCCTCCTCACTCAGTCACCAGTGATCCTCCCCCCTCAGTCTCCCAAGCCTGGGACTTAAGACACGGACCACTAGGCCCGGCTAGTTTTTCTTTTCTTTTCTTTTTTTTTTTTTTTTTGGCAGAGATGAGGTCTCCCTCTGTTGCCCAGGTTTGTCTCAAATTCCTGTTTGAAGGCGCAAGAGATCCTCCTATCTTGGCCTCCCAAAGTGCTGAGATTGCAGGGGTGAGCCACCACACCTGGCCACATCAGACAACTTTAAAGGCCATGAGCCATCCTACGATTTGCCTTTCTTATGATCATGTGTCTTGCCAGTGTTCAATCAGCTGTGGTCAGGGACACTTAGTACAAATTCTGCTACTACAGTGGTGACATGGTTAGGCTTGTGTCCCCACCCAAATCTCATCTTGAATTGTAATCTCCATAACTCCCATAATCCCCATGTGTCAAGGGAGAAACCAGGTGAAGGTAACTGAATTATGGAGGCAGTTTCCTCCATGCTGTTCTGAAGATAGTGAGTTCTTTTGAGATCTGTTGGTTTTATAAGGCACTCTTCCCCCTTCGCTCAGCACTTCCTCCTGCTGGCTTGTAAAGAAGGTGCCTTGCTTCCCCTTCACCTTCCACCATGATTATGAGTTTCTTGAGGCCTCCCCAGCCATGCAGAACTGTGAGTCAGTTAAATCTCTGTCCTTTATAAATTACCCAGTCTCGGCTGGGTGCAGTGGCTCATGCCTGTAATCCCAGCACTTTGGGAGGCTGAGGAGGGTGGACTATGAGGGCAGGAGTTCGAGACCAGCCTGGCCAACATGGTGAAACCCCGTCTCTACTAAAAATACAAAAATCAGTTGGGCGTGGTGGCATGCGCCTGTAATCCCAGCTACTCAGGAGGTTTCCCCTATGGGGAAGACCATCACCCTCGAGGTTGAACTCTCAGATACGATAGAAAACGTAAAGGCCAAGATCCAGGATAAGGAAGGAATCCCTCCTGATCAGCCAAGACTGATCTTTGCTGGCAAGCAACTGGAAGATGGACGTACTTTGTCTGACTACAACATTCGAAAGTCTACTCTTCACCTTGTGCTGGGCGTGGTGGCATGCGCCTGTAATCCCAGCTACTTGGGAGGCTGAAGTGGGAGAATCGCTTGAACCTGGGAGACGGAGGTTGCAGTAAGCTGAGATCTCGCCATTGCACTCCAGCCTGGGCCTCAGAGCAAGACTCCGTCTCAAAAAAAAAAAAAAAAAAAAAATAGCCGGGGGTGGTGGTGCAGGCCTGTAATCCCAGCTACTCAGGAGACTGAGGCATGAATATTGCTTGAACCTGGGAGGCAGAGGTTGCAGTGAGCTGAGATCGTTCCACTGCACTCCAGCCTGGGCAACAGAGACTTCATCTCAAAAAAATAAAATAAAATGAAAAATAAAAAAGCACCCAAAAAAGTCATTCTCTTTTTTGAGACCTGATTTTGATTCTCTGCAGAGGCTTTATCACTAACCAGTGATTCTTTAATTTGTGTGTTGTCTGCTTCCCCCTACTAGAATGTAAGCTTCTACAAGGATATTTTGTTTGATTGCTTCGCTGAACATGCCTGAAACCTAACAGACACTCAGTTTGTTAAATGAACAATCGAATACTAGTCCACCTAATAGGAGGGTTAAAGACAGGGTTTCTAAAGTTGGAAGACCCAGATTGGAATCCTGGGCCACTTACTCGTGTGATCTGCCGCAAGTTGTTGAACCTAAGGCTGTAAAATGGGGATTCCACCTATGGGCTAGGCGGAGTGAATGAAATGACGTTTATAAAGCACTCCCCTGGCTCCGTAGCTCAGGAATTAGAGCACTGGTCTTGTAAAGCACTCTTGCTCCCTCTCCCTCCCTCCCCTATGCGCTCTCTTCTTCCCTCTCCTGCTCAGCCCCTCGCATGGCTACTTCTCTTCGGCTTTGCGTAACGCTCTACACAATCTAGAATAAGCCTTTGAAATTTGCCGGGAATTAACGTCACCATTTGGGAGAAAGACAGCTGCGTACGTGCGGGGCACCGCCTCTGTCTCGCGCGCTAACTTTGCAGCCCCGCCAGCCAATCAGAGTTAGCGTCGGAGCTCGTGGGCCGAGGACTCACCAATCGGAACTAGGAGGCGGGCCGCGGTGGAGGCAGTGGCGAGAGTAGGCGGGGACAAGGAGAGGGCACGCACAGTTCTCGCGGCAGGGGTCTCCGCCGGCCAATGGGAGAGGCCCGAGGCCTGAAGGCGGTGGGGCGTGGCATTGGCGGCTCCAACAACCGGAGGCCGTCCCAGGGCGGACCAATCGGATTGAGGAGGTGGGAGAAGACTAGCCAATCAGCGCACAGGACGGGCAAGGAGGGTCGGGGGCGGTGTAGTCTCCCGCGGACACCGCCCGCTCCTGAGCTTCAGTCAAGGGAGCCGGGCGTGCGGAGGCGGCTGAGGAGGCGGGAAGGCGGCAGTGGTTGAAGGGGCGATTGCTGACTAGCGGGGAGGGAGTGGGCAGGGATGGTGATGGCGGCAAAGAAGGGCCCGGGCCCGGGCGGCGGGGTCAGCGGGGGCAAGGCGGAGGCAGAGGCGGCCTCGGAGGTGTGGTGCCGTCGGGTGCGGGAGCTGGGCGGCTGCAGTCAGGCCGGGAACCGCCACTGCTTTGAGTGCGCCCAGCGCGGGGTCACCTACGTGGATATTACTGTGGGCAGCTTCGTGTGCACCACCTGCTCCGGCCTCCTGTGAGTGACCGGGAGGGAGTGGCGGAGGTCGGCGTCGGGGGGACCCCAAGAACCCGGGGGCGGGGTGGGGAGGCCGGGGCTCCGGAGCGCGAGGGAAGGGGGCCGAAGTAAGGGGCGGCGGGGAGGCCAGGAGACGCGCCGGCTACGGGGAGTGGGTCGTCTGCTGCAGCAGTGTCGTGGGGAGGTGAAAGGGCAGGGGAGAGGAAGCAAGGCCGGAGTCGCGCTGCGGAGGGAAGGGTGGGGGTGCAGAAGGACGCCCGAAGAGGGGCCAAGAAACTCCCTGAGCGGGCGAGGCGAGCTGCAAGTGGAGAGGGAGAAAGTGCGAAGGATAGAAGGGAACTCAGGGTGGGATGGGGTGGCAGGACTTAAAGAACCAGAAAATGACATGCACCTTGAGAGGGAACTTCATGCAGGTGGAAAACAAAAAGGAAAAAGGTGGAGATGGAAAAGCACCTTTCTTCCTTCGGGCTTGTGTCCCTGTTGGAGTGTGAGATGCAGAAGCCAGTTGAAACTTGGTTGAAATTCCTATGACTAGAGTACAAGATTAAAAAAAAAAAAATTATTTTTTAATAGGTGAATTTTTAACAGATTGATAGCCTAGAGATAGTGGCTGGAAGGGAGCCATGGTCCAGAGTTCAGGTGTAGATACTAACCACCTTAGCAGGGCTTTGGAATGCTACCCAGAGGGTAAAATTGTCGTGAAATCTAAGAGATGAGAGCCAATGGGTTACTCTGGTAGAGAGCTTAGCTTTTTCAAACGTTTGCACATGTAGGTGAGCCATCCTGAAGGGTAATCATTTACACCTTTAAGCTCCCTGTTGCCACGGCTGGATCCAGGAAACTCTTCCTAGATTTTGGGGGGCTTTGTTGCATCATCTAAATGCTACTCTTGGCATTGGTGCTGTTCGTTAATGCCAGTGAATTTACAGCCAGAGTTCTAGCCTAGATTTCTGGTTATATAGTAACCATCTCTCCACACTCTTCTCCACTCCCCCTACCCCCGAATTAAGATATTATTTGATTAGATGCATGATTAACATCTGATATCAGGCCGGGATCTCTGTTTTTTATGTTTGTTAAGGGATTTATTTTGACTATTTTTTAGTCTTATTTTAAGACACTTGTTTTTGTTTTGTTTTTTAAAAAGATACGCTTTCCGGTGTGGGCGCCGTGGCTCACGCCTGTAATCCCAGCACTTTGGGAGGCCGAGATGGTGGATCATAAGGTCAAGAGATCGAGACCATCCTGGCCAACATGGTGAAACGCCGTCTTTACTAAAAATACAAAAATTAGCTGGGCATGGTGGCACATGCCTTTAGTCCCAGCTACTTGGGAGGCTGAGGCAGGAGAATCACTTGAACCCTGGAGGCAGAGGTTGCAGTGAGCCAAGATTGTGCTACTGCACTCCAGCCTGGCAACAGAGCGAGACTTCATCTCAAAAAAAAAAAAAGAAAAAAAAAGAAAGAAACGCTTTCCCTGGCTTGATACCTTTAGGAGCCAGGGAGCGAGCAGTATTGTTCTTGCAAGACAGATGGGAGAACAGCAGCAAAGAGAGGTTTTGTAACTTAATCCAATGCCATATGGGGGTTGCTGTTTCCAACATTTGTTGTTTGATATTAGTGATGATCATGGCAGACCAGAAATCAGAGTTTAGTTCTCTCAAGTTATGGTCTGGAATTACTTCGTTTTAACTTCCTTTGCTAAACTTCTCTGGGTTCTGATCAACTTCACTTGTGGGTTGTAAGGATGAACTCAACTTTGGTCTAAGTAAAAGCCATCGTGGCTCTTGGGATAATGATTGAGAACCCAAACAGTAATGTGTCATAAACTGAGATAGACTCAAATGAAGCAAGAGGACAGAGACTTGAGAGTGGGTAAAGTTCCCTGGGGAGAGATGGAGCAACCTTTAGGAGTATGTACAGGGGCCAGGCTCGGTGGCTCACGCCTGTAATCCCAGCACTTTGGGAGGCAGAGGCGGGTAGATTGCTTGAGGTCAGGAGTCTGAGACCAGGCTGGCCAACGTGGTGAAACCTCATCTCTACTAAAAATACAAAAATTAGCCCTACATGGTGGAAGGCACCTGTAATCCCAGCTACTCGGGAGGCTGAAGCAGGAGAATCACTTGAACCCAAGAGGCAGAGGTTGCAGTGAGCCGAGATTGTGCCACTGCACTCTCCAGCCTGGGTGACAGAGCAAGACTCTGTCTCAAAAAAAAAAAAAAAAAAGGAATACGTATCAGGTAAAGTTGAAAGAGAAAGAGCTGATCCTGAAGATCCTGCTATGAAGAGGGAAATCTCATTAGAGTCTGAAGAGAACTAAAGAAAAGCAGGATGAAACTGATGGATAAAACTGAATAACTGGGAAGTGCTGACGTTGTTATCATTATTTTGTAGATATTTCTTAAAGTATACCACAGATAACATGTCTCTTTTATAATACTCCTCAATCAGGACACAAAGAAAGCTAAGGTATCTGGGACACATTAAAAACCTGGTTTCTTCTCTTTTTTTTTTTTTTTGAGATGGAGTCTCACTCTGTTGCTTAGGCTGAAGTGCAATGGTGCGACCTTGGCTCACTGCAACTTCTGCCTCCTGGGTTTAAGCAATTCTGCCTCAGCCTCCTGAGTAGCTGGGACTACAGGCACCTGCCATGACATCCGGCTAATTTTTGTATTTTTAGTAGAGACAGGGTTTCACCATGTTGGCCAGGCTGGTCTTGAACTCCTGACCTCAGGTGATCCACCTGCCTCAGCCTCCCAAAGTATTGGGATTACAGGTGTGAGCCATGGTGCCCAGCCTGCTTAGCTTTTTGATAAAGCATTATGAAACTAAATCAGGGAGTGATTCTCAAGGTGGTGGATTTAGAGAGCATATTTTGGTGTTCGGAAAATGAGACACTAGACCAACCCTTTGTTAGGAGGAAATGAGAGTGGAGTGAAAGATCAAGAGGCCGGGCCAGTAAATGAAGCGGAATTAAAGACATATTGAGATTCTAAGGAGAGAAATATCAGGAGAAACTCTGCAAGAAAGCTGGAGTTTCCCTGTAATTAGCATGACAAGGGCAAGGCATATAATCCTTGTAAAGGCTGCTAGTCTTAACACAGTATATTACCTGTGTCCCTTTGATGTGCTGTAGGAAGGAGTGGGAGCTGGCAGGTGGGCATAAGGCAGAATGTGAGGCAGGGGATGCTTATTTCTGGAGGCATTGCTCCATGGTGGCACGGAGACCAATTAGCATCTTAAATCCACATGATTGATTACCTGTAGATTAGGGTTTTGTGGTGGTGGAAAGTGAACATTGTGGTAAGCTGACAGCCTATATGTTCATTCATTTGGTCAGTCAACAAGTACTTATTCAGTGCCTATCAAGCCCCAGACACTGTTTTAGGCATTGGAGATAGAGTAGTGAGTGATAAGGTTCCCATCTTTATGGAGCTGACATCCTAGTGGAGGCCATGGACTGTAAAGAAATCATTCTGTATTGCTAAGAGCTATGAAGTAAAATAAAGTTTTGTGGGTTAGAGATGATACTAAACTGCGATACGATGCAGAGAGAATTCTTATTTTGAGACGGAGTCTCACTCTGTCACCAGCCTGGAGTGCAGTGGTGTGATCTCGGCTCACTGCAACCTCCATTTCCTGGGTTCAAGTGATTCTCATGCCTCAGCCTCCTCAAGTAGCTGGGATTACAGGCACACACCACCAAGCCCAGCTAATTTTTGTATTTTTAGTAGAGACGGGGTTTCATCTTGTTGGCCAGGCTGGTCTCAAACTAATGACCTCAGGTGATCTACCTGCCAAAGTGCTGGGATTACAGGTATGAGCCACCATGCTTGGCCTCAAGAAGAAATATTCTTTGTTAAAATGAAGAGGATATTGAGGGAAGAAATAGAAGTACCACACTTAACACCATAGCCAGAGAAAGGAGACAGCAGGACGACATTATTTTAAAGGCCAGTTTTCTGTTCAGTGTGTTACAAATATGTCTTCTTCTTAAGGGGATAGAGTCGTCTGGGGGCAGTGAGCAAAATTACTAGAATTCCCAGCTGGCTGGATTGGCCCATGTATCAAAGTTGACTGTTCCAGCCAAAGTTGAATTTCCTAAGATCTGAAGAAAAACACACATTTTAATATTGGTGGGTGGGTATGACTCTGCCTGCATCCCTGTATTTATGAGCTCATTCTTGTTCTCTCTCTTTTAATGAGAGATATTTTCTCAGCTGTAGCAAAAACCTACAGTGTTGGTGTGAGGGCTTGAGAGAGAGGCTGCTAGTTTCTGCTGTTCCTAAATTTACATACATACTGCCACAATTGTAGGTCCCACACCTGACCTAGTTTTATTCATTTGGTTTTCTTCCAGTACCTAATTTCCTTAACCTAGATGTGGATCTGTTTAATTTCCCCAACATACACATATGCTTGTTTGTTTAGTTACATTTCTAACTCTTGGAGGATGAATCTGTCATTTGAAGCTTAAGGCGGGGTAAAAATTGCTGCTAAAAAGCATCTATTTGCAAAGCAATGCTTTAAATGTTCTTTCTTGTTCTGGTTTGCCTGCATGCTTCTATGGATAAACCACTGTTGCTCAGAAAGAAAAGGATGTTGAGGCCTGAGAGCTCATTGACATAAGAATGGACACTAGCTTTGACACCCTATTTTTTCAGTAAAATATGACCTGTTTCCTTGATGTGGCCGTTTGAGTCCATCTTCAATCCATCGTTCTTCAGGCCTTGATAATAGATACTTATCTCTTCTACTTCTGCCCAACTGTACCATGATAACAGGAGTCAGAATTAAGGTTGGCAGAGCTCTGGGCTGGGTGTCAGGAATGTACTTGACAGCTCTTTATTTGTGACAAGTTCCTACCCTCCTTGTGCCTTACTTTCCCTGTCTGGCTTGCTAGTGGTTCTTAGTCGGAGCATTTTAATCTCCATTTGAGGAAAGGTATAGTATGTTGTTCAATAATTCAGTACTTTTCCATCTGTCTGGGTTGGAGAGGTACACATGTACCTTGCCCCTGTTTTAGTCCCATTCCTTTATCCCTTCTTCTGTCACCTTTCATGTTCACCTCTGCTGGGCAGAGGTGGGGGGATCACTTGAGGTCAGGAGTTCGAGACCAGCCTGACCAACATGGAGAAACCCTGTCTCTACTAAAAATACAAAATTAGCCAGGTGTGGTGGCACATGCCTGTAATACCAGCTACTCAGGAGTCTGAGGCAGGAGAATCGCTTGAACCTGGGAGGCAGAGGTTGTGGTGAGCCGAGATCGTGCCATTACACTCTAGCCTGGGCAACAAGAGTGAAACTCTGTCTCAAAAAAAAAAGAAAAAAGAAAGAAAAGCCCCTAAGGAAGTAGTAAATTACTAAAGGGATGAGAAGAAGCTTGAGGGCGGGTGGTGAGAGACGTAAGGGCTGAAGGGAAAAATGTAAAAAGGATTGAAATAGAGCCTAAAGGGAAGGGCGGCTGGATGCTATTTGGAGTCTACCTGGTTCTAATCAACAGGACAGCTGTTTATCATTGCTGCTGAGGAGGAACAAAGGAAATGGGTTGAAGCAGAATTTAGATCAGGAAGAGGTTTCCTAAAATTAGTGAAGCTGACCCTGGAGAGGGTAATGGGAGAGCCGTCCTCTTAGGGACTATTGAAAGTTCCTAACAGGGACTCTTTATGGTGATGTTTGCATCCACAATAAGAGCTAAACGAGTTTAGTTGTACCCTGCGCAGAAGCACAGGAGTAAAATCCCAGAGCAAAGAAACACGATCTGGGGTGTATGAATCTGAACACAAGCGTTCAAAGGCAAGGATTTCCCAAGTCCAAATTTGGCACAAATAAAAAAGAACTTGGGTGCTGTGTGGAACTGGTTTTTTTCCATGGTTGACCTGGCAGAACCTTCTTATCTGAGCAGCTGAGCAGGTTTGATGCTTTTATGAAGCAAAATAGAAGCAAAAATATGGGCCAGCATGAGGGTGATGATCACAGAAAAACAAAAGGCATGGTACTTGCAGAAGTAGTACTATGCTTAATGGAATCAGAGGGGAGAGGGGAGGGGGGAAAGAGAGGACTGGGCAGACGTTAGCATGTACACGTACAAGTGGCTTCAGCTGCCAAATAATTCAGAATACTTCAAATGCCCTTTAGGTGCCCTGTGAAAAAGAAACGAAGTGGATAAAGACAACCTGACTGGCTGGAGGCTTGAGTCCTAGTAATAATGTACTTTCAATTGGAAAAACTTACTTTATTCAGAGAAAACAAGTTGATCTCTGTTCCTCCCTAGCACTTCCTGGTTAGAAATAGAATGAATTTGCTGTGATTACTTCTTTTGGGAGGAACCTGAGAGTTATGCTGGGGAGCTGGGTGCAAGTAGGAGAGTTGGGCCTGTTTAATTCCAGCCCGGTGACTCACATCTGGTCTGCTGCATGACCCTGGATGTACCCAGTACAATGCAGCACACCTAGACCACGTGATTTTAGCTACCAGGAGGAGGGGGGCTCTAGTTTCTAAATTGCTTCTCTCGGCCAGCAGTGGCTTCTCTGTGATTCAGAAAGAAAAACTCTGAGTCATAGGCCATGTAACTAGGCCTCCTTCCTAGGCTGCAGCGTTGCCTTGTAGAGAATTCTCCCTGCCCCCAGACTGTGGCTCTGGTTGTACAGAATCCAGTCTACAGACATCAAGGTCAGAGCAATGCTTTTTGTACTATGCTATGGAAACATCCTGTTCTATCAGATTCATTTGGCCCAAAGCACCTAAATCATTTCTTATTTTCTCTGCCTTCCCATCATCCTATCACCTATGCTGCCTGCTCCCACTCATAAACAAAACAAAACTCTTCCAGTCCAGGCTCAGTCATAAGAAGTTCTGTTGTTCCAAGTATCCCATCTTGATTGATGCCTGGGTTGAGTCCCGCCTCCTCCCCCTAACAAGGAAGCGCACCTCCCTGTTTACAGTTAGCTAACAGTTCCTGGTTATCTGCTCAGGAAATGTCAATGACCTTTTTGTGATAGGCTTAGAATCTGTTTTTCTAGCGTAAACATAATAGGTTTTACCTTCCCCATGACCATTTCTCTTCCTTCCGTATCCTGGAGTCACACTGTCCCTGATCCATCAGTGCCTGACTGAATAGTACCTTACTGCAGTGAGAAGTATGTTTGTCCAGGCCTTTCTGGATTCTTCCTGTGAGCTCCTGGTGATAAGAGAGCTCTGTTCTATAATTTTTGTACCCCCACAGTGCCTCCCATAATGCCTTGTGTTTTGGCAAAGTAAATTTTGTTCGTAGGAGGTGAAGGAGAAGACCTCCTCACTGCCCCAGACAGTGAGGTCTGGCTAGACTTCAGAAAGTCCTGACATTCTGAAGGGGAAGGGCCTAGTGGTTAAGGTGAGAAAGAGTATAAAAGCAGGCTGGCTAGAATTAAAAGCAAAACCAAACCAAACCATTAGGAAGAGAGGCCTTAGGAGAGAGAACGGGACTATATCTGAAATGTGATCGGAAGACAGTTTTCAGGGCAGATCAAGTTGAAGAGCTATTGTTTGATATGTAGTAACAAAGCTTTGCTTTTGTTTTTCCCTGAGCTTAGCTTTCCTTGGGGGCATTAGTCCTCTTTGATATTGCTTGTCTTTTATGAGAGTATTTTCGAGACCCTTTTATACCTAAAGGTCTAGCAGCAGAATTGCTGCAAACAGCCTCAACTGGAGCCTCCAGTGTCCTGTCCTTTGTTAGAATCTCATAATGAGTAATTTATCATCTGCAGGGTGGCGGCCCTTCACTGTTCACTCTGTACTGAGTCCGCCCACTCCCTGCCCCTCGCTTTTGCTTACATGTTCGCTGGCATTCTCTCATCCTTGGCAGGAGTGCTTAGATTCTCTGTGTGCACCTGTTAGTGTGAATGTATGTTTTCCCCACCTTCTTTATGAATTTTCAGAATTTTTAGCTGTTAAATATTTTTGTCTCTCTTTCTCCCTTTGCCTTCCTGAGGACATCAGCTAGGACCCTATTCTAGATTTTTATTTGAACAACTTGATTTGCCCTTTTTTTTTTTTTTGAGATGGAGTCTTGTTCTGTCTCCCAGGCTGGAGTGCAGCAGCACGATCTGGGCTCACTGCAACCTCTGCCTCCCGGGTTCAACCTCAGCCTCCTGAGGCAAGGCGCACGCCGCCATGCCCAGCTAATTTTTTGTATTTTTTTTTTTAGTAGATATGGGGTTTCACCGTGTTGCCCAGGCTGGTCGAGAACTCCTGAGCTCAGGCAGTCTGCCTGCCTTGGCCTCCCAGAGTGCGCGCCTGGCCATGATTTGCCCATTTATTGTTCATGAGAGTAAAAGTCTAAAGAGGCCTTATCTGCTGAGACTGCCTCCTGGTCCCAGAGTCTAGCTTGTTTTGGTTTGGGCAGTTTTGTTTTAATCCAACGAGGGTAGTAGGCCTAGACCAGAATAAAACTTAAGGTGCAAGGACATGGGAACCTATGAAGCCTTGCCTGGCTTAGCCCCAGGTTTCCCGTGTTAGCACACTCCAGAGACCAGTTGAGTGGGGACAAGGAAGCCTTCTCTTCTCTTGTAATCTCCACAGGGTTTCTGGAGGCAGAACTGGATTCTCAGGGAGTTAACAGAACATACAGAAGAGGCACTAAAGCATTGCCACAGGATACATATTCCTTGCCCATGCCAGCCTCATAGCTCATGGTTGAACTTGACTTTTTCCTGCTTTTTTGAAAGATCTAGAAATAAGAAAGTCAAATATTTATTTTCCCAGAGATGCTTCCTGAAAGAGAGGGACCCTGTCTCATTACCACTCCACCCTCTGTGTAGATACAAGGAGGGCCAGCCAGGGCTAGAGACTGTTTTTTGTCACCAAATCCTGTCTTTGTTAGTGTTATCAAGAATAGTCCTGGGCCTTCATTTTTGCCTTCCTCATGCTTGAGGGATTTGTGTTTTTGTGGGCTCTGGGACGTTGGGGGTGGGCTGCAGGTCTAAAACAATGATAACGCAGGAAATGGGAAGTGGTCAAGCGTCTGAGTTCACAGAAGTACCCCCCTCGGCCTACAAGTTGAATGCTGAAACTGCTAGGATCTGAGCCAGGCTAGAGGAGGCTTCTGGATGGGCAGGCTCTGCCTTTCTTCTCCAGAACGACTAGGCTCACAGGATGTTCCTGACTCTCTCCTCCCTGTCTCTTTGGAGACTTCTTCTTTTTTGTGGGGCTGGGGGTGGGGGGTTGGCGAGGACAGAGTCTTGTTGGGTCACCCAGGCTGGGGTACAGTGGCATGATTTCGGCTCACTGCAGCCTCTGCCTCCTGAGTTCAAGTGATTCTCATGCCTCAACCTCCTGAATAGCTGGGATTACAGGCGTGCACCACCACCCCCAGGTAATTTTTGTATTTTTAGTAGAGACGGGGTTTCATCATGTTGCCCAGGCTGGTCTTGAACTCCTGGCCTCAAGTGATCCACCTGCTTCGGCCTTCTAAAGTGCTGGGATTACAGGTGTGAGTCACCATGCCTGGCCTCTCTTTGGAGACTTGTCTCCAAATATTCCAAATATTTCCTTTGTTTCCTGGAATTAGGCAGTAGCTTCAGGTGTGGGGGAGTGTTCTATCTGAGCTTAGTTTATGTGCTATTGTTTCACCCTTTCTCCCTCCTCCTCTCATGAGCAGCCTGCCATGCTAACTTCATTATACTTCTCTTTCTTCCTGTTTCTCTCCCACAGGAGAGGGCTGAACCCTCCTCATCGTGTCAAGTCAATCTCCATGACAACTTTCACTGAGCCTGAAGTAGTTTTCCTGCAATCCCGTGGAAATGAGGTGAGCTGCCACCGATGGAGTGGTGAGAAGGTCACCCTATCTGCAGGCAGGGCTTTGCCTCAAGATTGTAGGGAAACCTTACGGTTTCTCTTAATTTTTTCATATGTATGATTTCTTTCCTTACGTGCATTTGTATATTTACAGAACGTTAGTTATACAAATTGTGGTTTGTATAGGCCCCTTTTTCTGGAGTCAGGGGAAGTAGCAATTTCTTTGTAGATGTGGTGCCTGGGCAATGGAGGGGTAGAATAATCAGAGCTCTGGGGCTTGAGCACTCAGAGTTGACCAGGCCAGCCCTCTGAGGAAGCTCTCCTGGAGCCAGCTCTGCTGCCTTAAGCCTTGACAACCTGTATTTAAATGCATGTCTTTTACTTGAAAGTGACTTAAACCCCTTCCCCAGCTAAATTTGCCGATCAAAAGTTGCCATCCTTGGCGTTAGCAGTACCCCCAGATTATGGGTGATTGGTTTACTTACAGGGTGTCATCAAGGGCTTTTGGAGGTGTCCTGGAAGCCAGAGCCCTGAAAATTGTCCCTGATCCTACCCTTGGCGAAATTCAGTTCTCCATAGTTCTCATGGCCCTCTGTTTTCCTTTTTCAATACATGTCACAAAATGTGACTATAACTTTAGTTTTATTTATCTAAGACATGACCACTCCGTTAGATGATAAACTCTGCAAGGATAGGAATCATGTCTGGTTTGTAGGTAAACCCAGATCCTAGCACTGTGTCCATGCTATCCCTCTATCTATCTATCTATCGATCTATCTATCTATCTATCTATCTTATCTATCTATCTAATCTATCTATCTAATCTATCTAATCTATCTATCTATCTATCTATCTATCTATCTATCTATCTATCTATCTATCTAATCTATCTGAGACAAGGTCTTGCTCTGTCACCCAGGCTGGAGTGTAGTGTCACAATCTTGGCTCACTGCAACCTGAACCTCCTGGGCTCAAATGATCCTCCCACCTCTGCCTCCCAAGTAGCTGGAACTACAGGAACGTGCCACCACGCTCCACTAATTTTTGTATTTCTTTTGTAGAGAGGCGGTTTCACTATGTTGCCCGGGTTGCTCTTGAACTCGTATACTCAAGTGATCCACCCACCTTGGCCTCCTAAAGTGCTGAGATTAGAGGTGTCAGCCACCACACCTGGCCAATGTATACTTCCTGATGAATAAATAGGAAGTGGTGGCCAGGTGTGGCAGCTCACGCCTGTAATCCCAGTATTTTGGGAGGCGGTGGCAGGCAGATCATGAGATCAAGAGATCAAGACCAGCCTGGTCAACATAATGAAACCTTGTCTCTACTAACAATACAAAAAATTAGCCGGGTGTGGTGGTGGGTGCCTATAATCCCAGCTACATGAGAGGCTGAGGCAGGAGAATCGCTTAAATCTGGGAGGTGGAGGTTGCAGTGAGCAGAGATCGCATCATGGCACTCCAGCCTGGGGGACAGTGTGAGACTCCGGCCCAAAAAAAAAAAAAAAAAAAAAGGAGATCAAGACCATCCTGGCCAACACAGTGAAACCTTTGTGGTGGTGCACCCTTGTAGTCCCAGCTACTCCGGAGGCTGAGGCAAGGGAATCACTTGAACCTGGGAGGCAGAGGTTGCAGTGAGCCGGTATCCCACCACTCCACTCCAGCCTGGCGACAGACCACAACTCCGTCTAAAAAAAAAAAAAAAGGAAGTGGTATCTTCTGTATTTCATGCTTTCTGCTCCAACTCCTCTGACACCTTCATTCTTTTAGGTTTGCCGGAAGATTTGGCTGGGTCTGTTTGATGCTCGGACATCTTTAGTACCAGATTCCAGGGATCCTCAGAAAGTGAAGGAGTTTCTCCAGGAAAAATATGAGAAGAAGAGATGGTAAGGAGTAGGAAAGAGGTTGCTATAGAAACATGTGCAAGACATTCTTCATCTGACAGTCCAGTTTCTAGAGTTGAATTTGGCCTTTTCACAAAAGGACAGACTTGGGTTGATTCTGTTTCGCTCACATTCAGTTAAGGCTAAAATAAATCCACATGAAAGGACAACTTGTTCTCAGTCACTAACCCTGCAGATTTTGTGTCCTCTCTTTTGGAGAGGTAGTAGACTGATTGGAGTCAGGAGGTAGGCCTGTGGGAGTTCATTTTTATAGCTCAGCTGATCTCGTATATGGGGAGAGATGGCTGGAAGCACACACCTTATGGTTTTATTCCTTTAACCCGGTGTTTCATGATTTTTTTTTTTTTTGAGACAGGGTCTCACTCTGATGCCCAGTCTAGAGTGCATTGTCACAAAAACACCTTACAGTAGACACAGTTTCTCAGGGCCCAGGTGATCCTCCTACCTCATCCTCCCCAGTGGCTGGGACTACAGATGTGTGCCACCATGCCTGGCTAATTTTTGTATTTTTTGTAGAAATGGGGTTTCACCATGTCACCCAGGCTGGTCTCAAACTCCTGAGCTCAAGTGATCTGCCTGCTTCGGCCTCCCAAAGTGCTGGGATTACAGGCATAAGCCACCGAGCCTGTTTCATGATTTAAACATACAGCCAGCCCTCTGTAGATTCTGTATCTATGGATCCAATCAACCTTACATCAAAATATTTCGGAAAACAGGCCAGGCATGGTGGCTCAGGCCTATAATTCCAGTACTTTGGGAGGCTGAGGTGGGGAGACCACTTGAGTCAGGAATTTGAGACCAGCCTGGCCAACATGGTGAAACCCCTTCTCTACTAAAAATACAAAAAAATTAGCTGGATGTGGTGGTGGGCACCTGTAATTGCAGCTACTCATGAGGCTAAGGCAGGAGAATCACTTGAACCCAGGAGGTAGAGGTTGCAGTGAGCTGAGATCGCACCACTGCACTCCAGCCTGGGCACAGAGAGAGAGACACAATTTCAAAAAAAAAAAAAATTGGGAAAATAAAAAATAACAATACAAAAATAATACAAATAAAAAGCAATACAGTATAGCAACGATTTGCATGGCATTTGCATTGTATTAGGTATTATAAGTAATCTAGAGATGATATAAAGTATATTAGAGGATGTACATATTTGATATGCAAATATTTCACCATTTTATTTAAGAGACTTGAACATCCCATCCTCTCGTTATGGTATTGTCAGGGCATCCTGCAACCAGTTCCCTGACGATACCATGAGGCAACTGTATTTTGTCCTCCTGATGGAGAAAACAGCATCTCTGTTCTCCCTTACCTTTCCTCTCCCCTGGTATCACTTCCTCTTGTGGGATCTCTGGGGTGTGTGCATGTTGGGAGGTAACTGTAGGTAGAGAAGAGAATGCAGAGAACAGAGATTGACGTGGATGAGGCTACACTGTGGAGTCCCTCCTAGGGGTGTCCTCAGGATTAAGATGACACTTACAGAGTAGGGGCCACATACACTGCAGTGGATGGGAATTGTCTCAGCAGTAGCAGGAGCTGGCAAGATAGAAGTGTGGATTGTGAGCACCTAAAGGATGAGACGGCAGGCAGCTTTTCTGTGGAACTGAGAAGGACTCTGAAGAAACACCCAGGAAATAAGAGGGGGACCTTTGCCAGGGGCGGTGGCTCACGCCTATGATCCCAGAACTTTGGAGGCTGAGGCAGGAGGATCACTTGAGGCCAAGAGGTTGAGACCAGCCTGGACAACATAGCAAGACCTTTTCTCTAGAAATAATTAAAACATTAGCCAGGCATAGTAGTGTGTACTTGTGGTCCCAGCTGCTTGGGATGCTGAGGCAGGAGGATCACTGAGTCTGGGTGGTTGAGTCTGCAGTGAGCCAAGATGGCCCCATTGCACTCCAGCCCAGGCGACAGTGAGACCCTGTCTCAAAAAAAACAAAAGATGGGCCGGGCGCAGTGGCTTATGCCTGTTTTCCCAGCACTTTGGGAGGCTGAGGTGGGTGAATCACCAGGTCAGGAGTTTGAGACCAGCCTGGCCAAAATGGTAAAACCCCATCTCTACTAAAAATACAAAACATTAGCTGGGCATAGTGGTGAGTGGCTGCAATCCCAGCTACTTGGGAGGCTGAGGCAGGAGAATTGCTTGAACCCGGGAGGCAGAGGTTGCGGTGAGTCGAGACTGTGCCACTGGACTCCAGCCTGGGTGAAAGAGTGAGACTCTGTCTCAAAAAAACCCAAAAAGACAAGAAGATGTTTAAGGGGATGCTCAAGATAGGCAGAACTTTGCTGAGCTGTTTAGTTCCCTTCAAAAAAGGGAATTAGTAGAGAAAAATGAAAATAGACTTTGACTCCTGTTACCTGTGTCTTCCCAAACACCTAAGCTGAGCATAGTCCAAAGTTTTATCCCTCTCTTTACAGCCTAACTATTCTTTCTCAAAGGTATGTCCCCCCAGACCAAATCAAGGGGCCCGCTTACACCAAAGGCAGTGCCTCCACCCCTGTGCAGGGCTCCATCCCAGAAGGGAAGCCCCTTCGGACACTTCTGGGTGATCCTGCACCATCTCTCTCAGCTGCTGCCTCCACCTCAAGCCAGGTAACTCTCAGATCTACTCTTCATGTTTCTGTTGAGATTTGGGAGACAAGAGCGTCCGTTTCCTGAATCAGATTCCCCAGACTTAGCACACAACAGTGCAGGAGCTGTGAGTTGGTTCTTGGCCCTGCTATTAACCTGTATCTTGTATTTATCACCTTCTGGACTTCATATCTTTTGGAAGTCAGAACCCAACAGGAAGTGGTATTTAGGGAAGTCAGAGTATCAGCTCCCATTTCATCAAAGAAACACAGAAGGGGCTGGGACACGGTGTCCAATACCTGGAAAAGTTGAGGAGTAACAGCCTCAGGGGCACTGTTGGAAAACATTCCTGTATATTTCAGGGTTAGCTTGGCTTATGTGCTGTAAAATGTGTGGTTCTTGGGCCAGGCGCGGTGGCTCACACCTGTAATCCCAGCACTTTGGGAGCCCGAGGTGGGTGGATCACCTGAGGTCAGGAGTTCGAGACCAGCTTGACCAACATGGAGAAACCTCATCTCTATTAAAAGTACAAAATTAGCCAGGCGTGGTGGTGCATGCCTGTAATCCTAGCTACTCAGGAGGCTGGGGCAGGAGAATCACTTGAACCCGGGAGGCAGAGGTTGTGGTGAGCCGAGATCCCACCATTGCACTCCAGCCAGGGTAACAGAAGCGAAGCTCCTAGCACACTGGTTAGGTGGTGAAAGAGAAAAAATAAAAACGAAACTCCATCGAAAAAGAAAAAGAAAAAAAATTGTGATTCTTGGAGCAGGTATACTGAGAAGATGAGGATGATATGAGCTGTGAGAGGGGCCAAGGCAGCTCCTGCCAAGGAAACTTCTAAGTTGAGGGCAGTTGCTTACTGTCTTCTCTCTGTACCTGCCTATCTGAGGGGAGCCAGGGGAGGGCCTGGGGCATGTCTGTGATTCTAAGGGGTATGTGCAAATTCCTTCTCCTCCAAGTCTGTCACTCAGTCTCAGGCTCGGATATCCCAGGCCCGGAGCACTCAGCCACCTCCCCACTCCTCTGTCAAGAAAGCTAGTACTGACCTGCTGGCTGACATCGGTGGAGACCCCTTTGCTGCTCCCCACACGGCACCAGCTTTTGCTGCATTCCCTGCCTTGGGTAAGTAGGACTTGGGATGGGACCCTCCCTATAGCATCTATACTTACAATACAAGAAATTCAGGCCCTGGAGGAGACCATGGCTCTAGATCTCCTCATGCAAACAAATGTGAAGGTCACTCTGAAGCAGTAAGGCTGGGAGGATTGGGGTCAAGTGAGTACAACCGGGATTATGTTTGGGAGTTTGATCCTAAAACATTACAGTGAGGGCTCCTAGCACTTCCTTTTAGAACACTGGAAATAGCCTTTTTAATTTTCTCTCTCTGTTAAAATGGGAGGAGGAGGATTATCATGTTCCATTTCCCCAAAGATTATTCTTCCCCAAAATCAGCAATAGCCAGTAGAGCGCTAAGCAGTGTAGAATCTGTTTTCTTTTTTTAAAAATTTTCAAGCTGTTTCCTCCATGAAAAAAAAATTTCATGCCCCAAACTAGACCCTGACAAAAATGTTAATGCCTCATGGAGTAAGGACAGAAGAGGGCAAGGAGTGAACCTGGAGGCCCTGAGTGCGCTGTCCCCCTGTGTGGGTGTGGCTCTGGGCCCCAGGCCCCTCCCATTTCCCTCTGAAGAGGACCCCGTGGAAAGGCAGATGTCCCATAAGAGTGGCCTTTGGCCTTTAGAATTAGTAGATACGTTACATGGATATGCATATACATTTTCTTTTTTCTTTTTCTTTTGAGACAGAGTCTTGTTTGTCACCCAGGCTGAGGTAGAGTGCGCAATCTTGGCTCACTGCAACTTCTACCTCCCAGGTTTCACCAATTCTTGTGCCTCAGCCTCCCAGGTAGTTGGAATTACAGATGTGTACCACCACACCCAGCTAATTTTTGTATTTTTAGTAGAGACGGGGTTTCACCATGTTGGCCAGGCTAGTCTTGAACTCCTGACCTCAAGTGATCTGCCTCCCTCGGCCTCCTAAAGTGCTGGGATTACAGGCGTGAGCCACCACGCCTGACAATTTTCTATATAACCTTTATGTGTCTTCCACCTACAGGCCAGACACCTTCCCATGGGGGCTTTGCCAACTTTGATGCCTTCAGCAGTGGCCCCAGCTCTTCTGTGTTTGGAAGCCTCCCTCCAGCTGGTCAAGCTCCATTCCAGGCCCAGCCAACTCCTGCAGGTAGACTCTGCCCCACTGGCTTCCTTTCTCTTCCAACCATGTCCAGTTGTTCACATCCATAAATCACCCTTCATTCACATCCTCAGAATCCTAAAGAACTGTGCAAAGCAGCAAAGCGCAAAGAAAAGCAGCTCCAGGAGAGGATGAGAGTGTCCAACACATGATTGTCAGGGAGACGGGGTCTACTGTTCTGCTTTTTCATGCAAGGAAAATAACTAAGATTGCAGCAGGAGTTGTGTGGGTTATACACTAGGAAGCTTCTCACTAGGAAGTATGGAAGACCTGAGTCCTAGAAAAACTGAAAATGGTTGTGACTTTTTCTCTAAGATGCTCTTGTCTGCATAGTACACTGACCCAAAGGGTCAAGGGTCAAGGTAGTCTCCAGAAGTCCTCATCTATCCCTCTAAGATCAAAGGCCTGTAAACTCTATGTTGCTGCCAGCCACGATGGCTCACGCCTGTAATCCCAACACTCTGGGAGGCTGAGGTGGGAGGATTTGAGGCCAGGAGTTCGAGGCTGCAGTGAGTGATTATTGTGCCATTGCACTCCAGCCTGGGTGACAGAGCGAGACCCTGTCTCAAAACAAATGAACAGACAAACCCAAAAAACTATGTTATTTAGCCATTGAAGAGACTGTACAGGCCTTCTGAAAGCATTCTGCTCCTTCCTAAGCTCTAGACGTCGAGTCTTCATAGCATTTGTGCTGCCTTCTGCCTTTCGACATCCTGGACACATGGGAGGGTAGCTGCAGTATTCGCTGTCAGGCCCAGATGTCTGGGAAAAGCCAGTGATGTACACTTTCTTTCTCCCTTCCTCTACCCATCCTTCTCTTCTCCACCCTCACTGTCAGCCCGTCGGATGCTAACTGAAAGTTACAGCTTTGGTAAGTGATTCTCCCCACCCCAGAGCCTACCCAAGCGCCTCTGATCATAGAGTTTTGATGGCTGGAAGGAACTCTTACAAATTGGCCATCTGACAGATGAGGCTGTTAAGCAGTTTCCCTAGTCATGTAGCCCACAGAGTGATTGAGCTGAGACCAGAGCCCAGACTTCTTGACTCATGCTCTGCCCACAGCCTTCCCACTGTGCCACCGTGAGCTGATTAGCTACTTTTGTTTTTATCTTATTTTATTGTTTTGGAGGGGGACAAGAAGAAACATTTTATGTTGATAAAAATTGGCTGGGCGTGGTGGCTCACACTTGTGATCCCAGCACTTTGGGAGGCCTAGGCAGGCAGATCACCTGAGGTCAGAAGTTCAAGACCAGCCTGGCCAATATGGTGAAACCCCATCCCTACTAAAAATACAAAAATTAGCCAGGTATGGTGGCGCACACCTGTAATCCCAGCTACTCGGGAGGCTGAGGCAGGAGAATCTCTTGAACCTGGGAGGCAAAGGCTGGAGTGGGCTGAGATCATGCCACTGCGCTCCAGCCTAAGAGACAGAGTGAGACTATCTCAAAAAAAAAAAAAAATCATGCACTTAAAATAACTGACCGTATACCTGTGAGATTCATGAAGCAAAAACTGTTAGACACAATCAGAATTTAATAAGTCAATGGAATAGGAGACTGTAATATGCTTTCCCACATGATTAACAGACAGACAGATAAGAAACTATAGGAAGCAAAATCTCCATAAATTCTAACAAATAGAAATCACATAGGTCACATTCTGGTTTTTGTTGCTGTTGTTTTTGTTTTTTTTGTTTGTGTGTTTTTTGAGACAGTTTTACTCTGTTGCCCAGGCTGGAGTATAGTGGCATGAATGATCTCAGCTCACTGCAACCTCTACCTCCCGGGTTCAAGCGATTTGCCTGCCTTAGCCTCCTGGTAGCTGGGATTACAGGCACACACCCGACTAATTTTTTTGTATTTTGAGTAGAGATGGGGTTTCACCATGTTGGCCAGGCTGGTCTTGAACTCCTGACCTCAAGTAATCCCCCTGCCTTGGCCTCCCAAAGTGCTGGGATTACAAGTGTGGGCCACTGTGCCTGGCCATAGGTCACATTCTATATGATAAAAGATTACCTACACAAAGCTTAAAGGCATGAAACAGATCGGGAAAAGATACAACATGGAAAACGGACAGAAGTTAGTATCCATAAAGTATTTTTAAAACTTCTGTGAATATGAAAATAGAATAATGAACAAGGGTAACACCCAGAAAAAAAATATGAAAATAGGCTGGGCATGGTGGCTCACACCTGTAATCTTAGCACTTTGGGAGGCCAAGGCATGTGGATCACCTGAGGTCAGGAGTTTAAGACCATCCTTGCCAACCAACGTGGTGAAACCCTGTCTTTATTAAAAATACAAAAATTAGCCGGGCATGGTGGCAGGCACCTGTAATCCCAGCTACTTGTGAGGCTGAGGCAGGAGAGTGGCTTGAACCCAAGACACGGAGGTTGCAGTGAGCCTAGATTGTGCCATTGCACTCGAGCCTGAGTGATGAGAGTGAAATTCTGTCTCAAAAAAAAAAAAAAGAAAAATATTCTCAACCTAACTAATCAGAGAAATGCAAACTAGGATAAGATAGTTTTGCATATCATATTGGCAAAAGTTTTAAAGACTGATAATGGCCAGTACTATGTAGGGAAAAGGACCTTCATGTGGGCTGTTGGCAGAAGTGTAAATTGGTGCAGGAATATCTAGTTTAGTAAGAAAGGTGTGCTCCTAGAAATGGGAGCACTTGAGGAAACAGCCTGTATAAAGTTGTTATAGATGGGTCCCTTCTGAAATGCCTTCGTAGCCCAATTGATTGCTCTAAAGACAGAGTTTTTGAGGCAGACTTAAGGAAAGCCTCAGCCCCACAGATGTCCCAAGCGTTAAACCTTTCATCCACTATCTGGCTGTCTCAAAAAGCAGTTGCTGGGCACGGTGGCGCATGCCTGTAATCCCAGCACTTTGGGAGGCTGCGGCGGGTGTGTCACTTGAGGTCAGAAATTTGAAACCAGCCTGGTCTACGTGGTGAAACTCCCTCTCTACCAAAATACAAAAATTAGCAGGGCATGATGGTGCACACCTGTAATCCCAGCACCGGGAGGCTGAGGCAGCAGTGAGCAGAGACTGCCACTGCACTCCAACCTGGGCTACAGAGCAAGACTCTGTCTCAAACAAAACAAAACAAAACAACAAAAACAGTCAAGCTACAGCCAAACCCAGAGCCAACAAACATTTATGAGGATCTTGGCATTACTGGGCACTTTCGTGCATTATGTCCATGAGGAAAGAAAGAGCCCCCCTTTGCAGGAAACTGGCTCAACTCGGCCCAGATCTAATGCTGATAAGTGGCAGAACCCCTTCCCACCACACCATGATCATGCAGGTGTTCCCATGAGTGTGACTTAGCTATTGGGTGTGAACTGAGAGAGGAGATTTTGAGAGGTGGGTGTCTCTTCTGACAAGCCTGCTTTTATTTTTATATTTCTAAGGGGGAGTATGGAGACGGGAGGTTTTCAAAACTGCTTCTTTCCCTCAAACTGCATTAAGGCATGGTAGATATCTAGCTACGCGGTATAAGAAGTGCACGAGGGCTGGGTGTGGTGGCTCATGCCCGTAATCCCATTACTTTGGGAGGCTGAGGCAGGCAGATCACTTCAGCTCACAAGTTTGAGACAAGCCTGGGCAACATAGCAAAACCTCATCTCTACCCAAAATACAAATAATTAGCTAGGCATGGTAGTGTGAGCCTCTAGTCTCAGCTACTCAGGAGGCTGAGGTGGGAGAATCAGCTGAGCCCTGAAGGTCAAGGCTGCAGTGAGCCGAGATCATGCCACTGCACTCCAGCCTCAGCAACCAGAATGAGACCCTGTCTCAACAACAACAAAAAAGAAGTGCATGAAATGAAAAGCAAACAGGAGCGCAGGTGTTCCTTGGTCCACTGCCTCCTTTGTGAGAATGCAGCCTCTGTGCAAAGGGCCAATGCCGCCTGGGCTAGGGACGGTTCTGCCCCCTAGTGTCCACAGGGAGAAACAGCATGGCTTGCAGCCTGGGAGGAGCAGCCTCTCTTCCCAGCCTGGTCGTCACTAGGGGAAACTCCTGGAACTTGAAGGAGCACAGCAGTACGAAAAGTCAGCCTTCCAAGGAGAGGGCACCGTGCTTGCGTGGAAATTCCACACACCATACTCGGAGGCAGGCAAGCAAGGAAAGGCCTTGGTAGGGAGAGTCGGTAGAAGATCCAATACCACACTGCTGGCTTTTTTTCAGACAGTCTTGCTCTGTTGCCCAGGCTGAAGTGCAGTGGCTCGATCTTGGCTCACTGCAATCTCCCTCTTGTAGGTTCAAGTGATTCTGGTGCCTCAGCCTCCCGATTACCTGAGATTACAGGCATGTGCTGATTTTTGTGCTTTTAAGTAGAGACAGGGTTTTGCCATGTTGGCCAGGCTGGTCTTGAACTCCTGACCTCAAGTGATCTGCTTGCCTCAGCCTCCCAAAGTGCCAGGATTGCAGGTGTGAGCCACTGGCCCCAGCCCCACCCATCTGGCTTTCTAGCCTGGCTTATATCCTGTGGATTAGAAAGGATTGATGACCAAGTATACACAGTGGCATTGTAGCCTTGCCCAGGAGGAAACTGGCAGCTAGCACTTGTTCTTCCAGAAAGCCCAGGCATTTAGGAAGGAGGTGGAAAGGGGAGCACTGTCTTACAAACGCTGACACTCAGAGGGAGTGGGGCTTTGGGACCTGGCAGCAGGTGGGCACTGGGCACTTTAGCTCCCCTGCTAGATTATCAGCTTCTCCAACTTAGGGCCTGGGTCACTATTATTTATGCATAGTGCTTGGCACGTGGAAGATTCTCTCTGCCCCCCCACCCCCGGTTCTTTTTTTGAGACGGAGTTTCACTCTTGTTGCCCACGGTGGAGTGCAATGGCACGATCTCAGCTCACTGCAACCTCTGCCTCCCAGGTTCAAGCAATTCTCCTGCCTTAGCCTCCCAAGTAGCTAGGATTATAGGCACCCACCACCATGCCCGGCTAATTTTTGTATTTTTAGTAGAGATAGGGTTTCACCATGTTGACCAGGCTGGTCTTGAACTCCTGACCTCAGTCTGCTCACCTCAGCCTCTGAAAGTGCTAGGATTCCAGGTGTGAGCCACCGTGTCTGGCCAATAAAGCTTTTTTCCATCTGGGCTCTCCTTTTACATTCACAGCAGCCCAGAATGGTCAATAGGGTCCCAAGATAGAGAGGAGGCTTTGATGCGCAGGGAGGAGGCTTTCTTAAAATGACAGGGACTGGGTGTCTTCCCCTGAGACAAGACTACCTGGAATTTTCAGGACTCTTGGCCCTCAGCTGTTTTGTAAGATTTGCATGTGGGCCTTGCCCTCTGTGCTTTTTCTCTTTGGCTGTGAAGAGGAGGGAAGGCTGGAGAACCCGGCAGCAGGGCTGGCCCTGTGAGCAGTGCATCCAGGCTCAGGGCATCAGGGTGGCCTCCTGAGAGGAGGTGGCTGAATGGCGAAGGGACAGTGCTGAAGACTGGAGGCTGCACAGGCCAGGTGCCTCCTGAGTGTGATGGGACTTGCTGTCCTCCGTGGCTCCTCTGCCTGCCCCTCCCTGCCACGTTCAGATAGATAGAAATGCGGGTTGAAGAAAGAACAGGCTTTTCCATCTCTTGAGGGAAAAGTGGGACCTGAAAGGCAAACTGGAGCAGGAGGAGGACAGCCTGACCCCAGGATGCGCTGCTCTCCTCTCCACAGCTCAGCTTTGAGCACAGGGGACACAGAGAAGGGCTGGGCTGTCACCTTGCCCAGAACTCTCGGTAGGAGACAAGACCTCCTGAACTGGGTGGTCCCTGGGAAAATGGGCTGGCTCAGAGAACCCAGTGGGTGCCTGTCATGCCACGACTCCACTTCTCCACCACTGCCACCTGCATCTCCTCTCCTGCCCCTCCCACCCTGTCTCAGCCTTTCCTATTGTATTTCCCACGACTACCCAGGGAGCAACCAGGGGACTCCGTTCAGTGCTGCTCCCCTGGCACCCGCCAGTCAGCCAAACACCCTTGCAGATGTGGGCAGCTTCCTCGGACCCGGAATGCCAGCTGCAGGTGTTCCTAGCAGGTAGGTACGGACATCAGGCAGTCTGCCCTAGGGCAGGAGAGCTGCCTGAAGCCTGGCCTTGCCCCTCCCAGCCCCACTGGCGTCTCCTAGCCACTCTCCCCTCTCCTCCCCTTCCTTGGTCACCCTGGAGAACAGGGTGTTTTGGGGTCTCCTGGCTCCTCTCTCAGGTTTGATCGGCCCTGGCAGCTGGGCATGACTTCTCTTCCTGTGTTGCAGCCTCTTCGGGATGGCTGGCCAGGTCCCCCCACTCCAGTCTGCCACGACGGGTGGCAGCGGCAGCACAGGGCTGGCCTTTGGAGGTGAGTCCTGCCTGTAGAGTCCCAGGGGCGGGGACCTGAGACCAGGAGGAGCCTGGGGACTCTGGACTGGGCGGGAAAGGGGGAGATTAAAGGAATGCTCAGGCATCACAGGGTGAAGCACTTGAGAAAAAAAAAATAACCATCTCTCTCTCCTGCCACTCCCCATTCCACCTGGGCAGGCTTCACCAACCCTTTCGCAGCCCCCACCACGCAGCCCCCGCTGCCTTCTACCAACCCGTTCCAGCCCAACGGCTTGGGGCCAGGTAAGCCTCCAGCACGGTCCCTCGCCCTGACCATCGGAGACTCCCAGGTGCACACCACCCTGCAGCCTCTCCCTTAACTCCTCGTCTCATGCTGTTGGGAGAAGCAGACAGCCTGGTCCTTCCCCTGCCACACGGTGCCAGGCCCCCGAGCACCCAGGTCACAGAGCCAGATTTTAGAATTAGAAGCACACAGGCAGCTGCTTACTGGAGATGGCATTGAAGACTTTTAAAGTTGACCGACAGTGGCAATGATCTCCTCTCTCCAGCCCTCAGCAGTGTCCCTTCAGGCACCCAGCCCCAGTCCCTTCTGTGCCCTGAAGCTTAGGCCACCTGAAATGTTCACGCTGTTCCTGGCTTCCATCAGCTCCAGGCTGTCTCACCCTGGCCCTCCGCAGCCTCTGCTGCTCTCCCCTCAGCCTTGTGCTGGCTGAAACTTCACGGCCAGAGGGAGAGGAATAAGAGCGAGCACAGCAGAGCTTTGTGGTGGTCCCAGTGATTAATCTTCACAGCAGCCCTAGGAGATAGACTGTCCCCATTTTAGAGATGAGAAAACTGAGGCATGGACAGCATTAGAAGTTTGTGCCATTTTTGCAGTTTAGCAGGTAGTGGGAGGCTAGCCCAGTCCTGTACCACGCCCGTGCCTGGAACCACTGTGCCCCACATGCCCACAGAGCAGGGAGAGGGCAGAGTCGTTTGGTGGTGTGAGAAGCAGAAGAGTTCCATGGCTGGTTAAGGGTATTTCTGCTGGGTACCTCCTGTCAGGGGAAAACTATATCCCATTTTCCCATCTTGGAGGGACTTAGGAAAAACAGTTCTCCAGCCCACCTTCCAGAAGTTCGCCTGAGCCGCCTATCTCTCATTCCATAGGGCCTAGCTTTGGGATGAGCAGTGCTGGACCTGGCTTCCCTCAGGCGGTGCCACCCACTGGGGCCTTTGCCAGCTCCTTCCCAGCACCACTGTTACCCCCGCAGACCCCACTGGCTCAGCAGCAGAATGGTAAGAGTTGCAGATGTACAGGCCCTTTTCACCCCATCCCCTCTCTGCATAGAGATCAGTGGTCCCTTTGACCTCATCAGAGCCCTTGCAGTGCTCTTTCTGACCAGCAGGGGGCGGGGACCAGGGAAGCACCAGATCCACCCGGGGAACTACCACTGCTCTGCTCCGTTACTCCTGCAATTTAGCAAGGCCCTCTTGCTCTCCGCCTGCGGGAAGGCGGGCTGGTGTCAGCTGAGTTACTGCTCTTGCCCCCCAGGCTCTTCCTTCGGGGACTTAGGATCGGCCAAATTGGGGCAGAGGCCACTGAGCCAGCCAGCTGGGATCTCCACCAACCCCTTCATGGTGAGTGCCTCAGCAGGGGTGCTGTGGTGTGGGGCGTGGGCTTTCCCTCTGGGACAATCCTTCCAAAAAAGGCTGATGTGAGGTGGCCCCCATGCCCCTTCCTCATGTAAGTCTGTGTTGTCCAAGCCAGGGTTGAGCTTAGGCCTCAGCCTTTTTTTTTTTTTTTTTGAGACAGAGTCTCACTCTGTTGCCAGGCTGGAGTACAGTGACACACTCTCGGCTCACTGCAACCTCCGCCTCCTAAATTCAAGTGATTCTCCTGCCTCAGCCTCCTGAGTAGCTGGGATTACATGCGTGCGCCCCACGCCCAGCTAATTTTTGTATTTTTAGTAGAGACAGGGTTTCATCATGTTGGTCAGGCTGGTCTTGAACACCTGACCTCATGATCCACCCACCTCGGCCTCCCAAAGTGCTAGGATTACAGGCGTGAGCCACTGCACCTGGCCGCCGGTCCTTAGCTCTTTTGGGTAGTAGCATCTCCCACGCCATTCCAGCCCTGCCTTTGGCTCCCTTCTCCCTCACTTTCCTTTTTTTTTTTTTTTTTTTTGAGACAGTCTTGCTCTGTCTCCCAGGCTAGTTCAGTGGCCTGATTTTTGCTCATTGCAACCTCCTGAGTAGCAGGGACTACAGGTGTGCACCACCACACCCAGCTAATTTTTACATTTTTAGTAGAGATGGAATTTTCCCATGTTGGCCAGGCTGGTCTTAAACTCCTGACCTCAGGTGATCAGCCTGCCTCAGTCTCCCAAAGTGCTGGGATTACAGGTGTGAGCCACCATCCCCGGCCTCTTCTCTCCCATTTTCCCACTGCCCTCAGCACAGCGGTTTTTCAAGAGAAAAGACTCCTGGCTGCCTTTCTTCTTGGCTTCCAGCTCTTCTCCCCTAATTGGAAAATGTGTTCTTTCTTTCCAGACTGGACCCTCATCAAGCCCATTCGCCTCCAAGCCTCCAACCACCAACCCCTTCTTGTAGCACTGTGTTTTATAGGAGGCCTCTTCCTGGCCTTCTGGGGTCCCTCTGCTCCCTAGAGCTCTCATGACCATTTGCCTGTGGGCGTTTCTGTGGGCCTTGGGGATAATGGAGGTGCTAATGCTTTGCTTGGGGCCTGCAGGTGAAAGGTAGCTGTCCTCAGATTCCACAAGGCCTCTGCCCTTCCCTTCTCCCACCCCCACCCAAGCAGGAAGCCCAGGAGGAGTAGGGGCAGGGCCTTGCCTGGAGGAGTGATGGGGGGATTTTTTTCAAAAGATCAGTTAGAGTAGCCCTCCTCCTCCCCTGCCCTCGCAGCACGTGCTCCCCTGCTCCCAGCGCCGTGGGCAGAAGACGTTGTGGACACAGACTAGCCAGCCTTCCCCTGTGGGAACAGCTCTTCCCTGGGCCCAGCTGTGCTCCTCGCGGATGGGAGCACAGTGGGGAGGGTGGGGGAAAGACGAGGCACAGTGTTGATGGGGCAGTGACCAGACAGTCCTGAGACCCAGGAGGCCTGGGTGGCCCAAGTGCTCTTGGTGGCCCAGCTTGGCCAGCACACCCTTTCCTCCTGCCCCCACCCCCTACTGAGGGTCCCCCATTGTTTTGCTTCCCCAGCGCCCCTCCCTCATCCTGGGCGCCCAGGATGAGCAGTTTACCTTCAAACTCACCCAGGCCCAGCTCCTGTCAAGCACTTTAGTTAGCCGTTGGTGTCATGTTTGGATACCAGTGTTTTATATTTATATATAGAGAAGATTTTCTAATATAGCCTATTATATATGAATAGATCTATCTATATGCACATAGATACATATATATACACACCCAGCCGATTGCCCGCTCCCAGACAGCTCTCTTATATGGGGAATGGGATGAATCCCCATCTGTGCCTCGACCATCAAAGCCAGAGCTCTGTGGCTGGAGGGGGGGCAGCCACGTGTCCTGACCCCGCCACCCCCAGAGCCTGGGTTTTCCAGGGAAAGGCTTTGTGCAATTGCCTGGTCTTTTTTGCTTTTCTCCATGTGCCTCCCTGTCCCCAAATCTCTGCACCAAAGCTCACTGCAGGTAATGTTGGAAAAGAACTGCATTTGAACGAAAGAGAAAACGGCTCTCATGGTTTTGCTTCGGGCCAGTTTGAGGGGCTGCAGGTCAGTCAACATGACTGATCCTTGACCTGGCTCTGCTGGGCTGGACTGCCTGGGCCAGTGATGTCGCTGCCATTGACCAGAGACAGGGCAGAGCCAGTCCCTGTCTGGACCAGAGTCCTGCATTAGCAATGGGAAGAAGGGTGGCAGGAGGGGGGCCGCCACTACCGAGGACTGGAGTTTGATGTAAGCGGGAGTGCCCACTGGGGCCGAGGCGGGTGAAGGACGTTGGTGCCAGCGTGGAGGTGGAAGTAGACCCCTCCTGGGCCTGGAACATTCTCTGCCCTGGGCTGAGGATGTTGTGGCAACAGCCATGGTGCCTGGGCTATTTGTGTGGTGACAGTACAGACCTGGTCAGGGGTGGGTGGCAAATACCTCACCTGGCTGGGCAGAGGCCGCCTTGCTGGTTGGCCCAAGGCCAGGAGAGGCCCCTCCCTTTCCACCATTGCCCTGGCCCCGTGGCCCTTCATTCTTGGGGTTTGGGTCTTCTACGGAGAGCAGCAAGGAGATGTGGGAATTAGGTGATCGGTGCATTTACTTTGCAGATTTTTCGGGAAATACCTCTAGCTGCTGCTATTTGCAGGGCCAGCCTTGGCCTCCCTGTCTTTTCTGAGAATTAGCACCCAGCCTGTCTGTTCCTGTTCTTCTCCCAGCCTCTGCCCTCCTTCGGGCTCCTGGGTGGTCTCCTGGGTCTCCCACCATACTTCGCTCTCTGGCCTTTGTGTGTTCCAGCTCTTCTCCTTCTCTGCCACCCTAGATTATTATCTCTGTGTACCTCTACCTCATTCTCTTACCAGTTCTTTCTGCTTAGAGCAGGAGGGAAGGAAGCTGGAATCTGTTGTGTGTTAGGAAGAGCCTTTCTGTTCTTTCCCCCCAGCTTCCGTCAATCTACCCTTAGGCCAGGAACACCGAGGTTTGGAACTGAGGCCGAACTGAAGGGCCTTTCCCTGTTTCCATCACACATGCTGTCTCCCGGCATCTCTTCACTGTCTGGGTCCAGTCCCGGGTCCTCCCTGCAGACTCCCTCCCCTCTGTCCCACAGAGACTCCAGCCTGCTCACTGGCCAGAGCTAGATGACCAGAAGTTAACACCAGGTTAGCCTGAGGCCCAGGCTGTTGGTTGGGGACAGCCCAGCACCTCAGGCTCCAGCCCTCCAATGAGCTGCTTCTCCTGGAGAGTAGCAAAGAATGGAGAAGCCCTGGCCTGATGGGAAAGGTAGAAATAATTGCCTGGTAGCTGCAAATTCAAGCCCGCCGTACACACCACAGGGCTGGAGTGACTCGCCTGGGCTCACACTGGACTTCTGGCCAACTCGAGGACCATGCTCTGCAGACGGCAGTCCTCTAGCATGGCCCCAGCATTCAGCCGGTCACCTGTGGGCCATCCCCGCAAGTGAGGAAGCAGGAGCCAGCCCCCAGGGGTCTCCACGTTGGAGCTTGCAGGTCAGACCTGCAGGCCAGGGGATGGGAGCAGGGCTGAGGGTAGGGGCTGAATGTGTGGCTCTGACCCTGCACTGCCTTCCACAGAGGAGCAAGGGCTCCGACTGGGGCGGGAGGGGCATGCTGGAACAGCCTAGTTTCCCCCGTGAATCCCCCCAATCCCATGACATTCCTCCACGGGCAGAGAACACAGTGACCCATCCCTAACAGGGATGAAAGGTGGACCCCTCAGGTTGGGAGAGGCAGAGCTGATGTTCTGCCACTTCCTGTCCCTGGGGAGTCACTCAAGTTACCAGGGCTACCGGCTGAAATAAATCTCGTCGGGGTAGGGCTGCAGAGGGCAGCAGGTTGCCAGGGCAACTGATGTAGGCCAGTTGCGTGAGTCCAGGCTTGTCCTAGTACTCAGTGGGCCCAGTCACCTGGCACTGATCACCTGGCATTGATCAGTACCCACCCCTGAGGCTTACCCAGGTCCTCAGATCCCTGCCTTTCCTGCCTGTGCACACCCAGCACCCAAGGTTTAGTGACAGTGGTTTGGAGCTGGTTGCTGTCACAGCAGCTGTGATTTCACAGGGAAGAGTGCTGCAGGCAGACTCGGTTGATGGGGACTGGGAAGGGGAAGCTATAAAGAGGTCTTCCTCGGGCAGCTTCAAGCCTTGGGGAGTAAAAAAGGCTCCCGGGCTGGGAGTGCAGCAGGGACAGGGGCCCTTTGGTGGCCTGCTCCTTGAGGCAGCAGCAGAACTGGGAGGGGGAGGGTGTGCACATGATGTCATTTGTGTCCCTACCCCTTTGAACATACATGGGGCCTGTATCAAGGCCCTTGGCCACGTGGGGCTATGAACACAGCCCAGTTTTGGTGGCCACTTACAGAGCCATTGCCTCTCCGTAGCCAACACCCACCACTGGGCGGTAGCCAAGCCCCGTCCTATGCCCCCCACCACCTGAACTTCGAGCCTCTTCTGCACCCCGGTGGGGCTTTGGCTGACCAGATTCACCTGGAGCAGGCCCTGGGTCCCACCTGCCTGCTGACTGGGTGCTGGTTGGTTCCCTGCATCTCCCTCTCAATGTGACCTTGGAAAAGGTGTGCCAAGATCCCAGCTCCATGCACAAGGCACTCGGCTCCTGTATTCCCACTCACACAGGGTCCCTTCCCCAGGAGGCAAGAAGCGTGGTGGGAAGCCCTGCCCACCTTGCTCAGGCTGCCCTGGCCCTTGGACTAGGTCTGGGTCCTTGCTTCTGTTCTCTTGTTATGTCTTTGTCGTATCTTGTCCCTTCCCTGGGGGAGCTCCTCCCTGAATGCCATTTTTACTGGGGCTGCACGTTGGTCTCTCCCTGACTCTCAGCTTCCTCCTTTAGGCACCTTACTCACCTTGGGTGATATCTCAGGGTCCTCTAAGGTCCTACCAGGTCACCTGCTGGTTTGTCTTGTGCACCTTCACCCCCATCCCACTGGGGGTCAGTGGTCCTTGGATCAGAACTGAGTGCAACAATGTCCAATCCCCAGCCCAATCACAATTTTTCCAAGAAGGAAAGGGTACCTCCACCAGGAAGTCCACGGTCAGAGCCTTCAGGTGGTCCCAGGGTGGCATTTTTGGGCAGAGTATTTGGTGGTGAGGAGGGGCCCAGAGGAATGGGGTAGTCTGAGGGGGTCTTTCTGAGAGATGGCCTCTTCCTCTGAGGTCTCCTTCAGTGGCCATGTGACTGGGTTCCAGTGGGTATGGTCTGCGCACAGGGATTACCCCTTAAGCTTACTTATTCCAAGACACCTATCACCCCAAACCCTCAAGAAACTGAATCTCCAGCTCAGAGGTGATCCCATGCAGTGCTCAGTCACCTTGGCTCCTAGGGTTACTTGGAAGGGCACAAGACCACTCCTGGATGGGAAGGGAGTACATGAGGGAAGGACACCTACAGACTGAGGTGGGTGCAACAAGAGCTAGCAGGGTGCACGGAGGCCCCTGCTGCATGGAGGCCCTGCTACGCTGCCCTCTAATTGCCCACGCCACCACTGCTGCCGCAAATCCAATCACACTGGCCTCACACCGAGGCTTTCTCGGTTGCCCTGACGTCCCCGTTGCAGTCAGCTAATTGGTAGAGATGACCCCACGCTCCCTACCCCTATAAAGGCTCAGTCTCAGGGTTGAAGCCGCCTCTCCTGGACTTCCCTACTCAAATTTCAGCGCTAGGGCACCTGAGGGTTAGCCTCGCGGGGTGGGGGTTCTGGAGTGGTGGGGCCAGGACACGGGCAGCAACCACCGGGACACCAGCTGTGTGCAGAGCCCTTGCCCCAAACTTCCAGTCGGGAGCCCGAGAGAGACGCTGGGCATCAAGACGGGTGGCAGCCTGCCTAGCCGCTGCTCCCAGTCCACCGGGTTCGCCACTTCACACCCACCCCTACTGGCCTCTCCCCGCGCTCAGGACGGGAGACCCAGCCATTTCTACCCCTCCTGTGGCTACTTTATTGCCTTCGAGCCTGGATGAAGCCCGCAGGCGGTGGCCCTCGGGCGAGCCGGGAGTCCCAGTAGGCCGCCGCTGCCCTGGGCCTGCCTGCGCGACGTCCGGTTCTGCGGCCACTTGCGCACAGGCCGGCCGCGTCCCGAGTACTCCGAGAGCGAGCAGATGCTCAGTGTTCCGAGCGCGGCCTCAGCGCAGCCTGAGCCCGGCGGGCGCATGCACTACCAGCAAGTGCGCAGATGCACGCCAGCGCCGCCTGATCGTCCTCTACACCCGCTGTAGCAGCCTGTCCGTGGCGGCAGCCAGCGAGGCGGAGGAGCTGGTGTGGTACAACGCCCTGCTCGAGGCACTAGGCGCCGCCAGTGAGGCCCGAGCCCTGGGCTGCCGGGGGCTCCCGGGGGCTTGTGGCTGTGGTTTCTCCGTGGCTCGCCCCTCCCCCAGGTCACCGAAAGTTCAAACATTAAAGGATTTGCAGGTTTAGAGTTCTCCGGGCATAGGCCAGGCACCGCGGCTCACGTCTGTAATCTCAGCACTTTGGGAGGCCGAGGCGGGTGTATCGCCTGAGGTCAAGAGTTGAGGACCAGCCTGGCCAACAAGGCGAAACCCAGTCTCTACTAAAAATACAAAAATTAACCGGGCGTGGTGGCAGGCGCCTGTAATCCCAGCTACTGGGGAGGCTGAGGCAGGAGATTCATTTGAAAAGGGGAAGCGGAGGTTGCAGTGAGCCAAGATCGCGCCACTGGACTCCTGGCTAACAGCTGAATCCTCACTCCATTCCAGGTGGTCTGGCTCCCCAAGTTGCTGGGGGCGGGGGTACCTGGGGCCTGGGCGGCGGCTACCGCCTGTGCTTGGGCTCCGAGGCAGAGGTTCTCTGGATGCCCCGCACCTGCCCCTGCTCAGTGAGCGCCGCTGCGGCCACGGGGACTGTCTTCTTCCTGGAGCTCGGCTGCTCGGCCGCTCCCGGGGAGCTGTGGCTGCAGGAGCACGACGTGGCAATGGCCCAAAGCATTCACGAGACCATCCTGGTAGCCATGAAGTGACTCGGGGGCGGTGGGGTCGCTGGCAGAGCTGAGTCACTGCCCAGAGACCATGCGATGAGCGCCTTCAGACTCCCTGTCCCCCATCCCTGAGACCTCAGCTTTTGTGGCCTAGTCAAGTGGCCTGAGCCATTGGGGGTGTCTGGGAGAGGGAACCCAGCAAGCAGTCCTGAAGATCCTGGCAAAGCTGGGAGGGGCAACCTTGTACCCCAAGGGGCAGGGTGGGGGCTACATAACCAAGAGAGTGGGTAGTAACTTCAAGCCCATAGGGACTATCCCTACAAGTCAGAGTTGGGGAGTTTGGACCCAGGCCCAGGGGCGCCCATCGTGGTGTGGGGCAGGCTGCTCCTGCCCCCACTTGGAGCTGGCTGGGGAGTTAAGTGTGCATCAAGTTTGCAGCCCCGGAGAGCCTGGGAACATGAACGCCAGGCTGGAGCCCCTGACAGCTGCCTCAGCTACGTGGACCTGGACCTGGACCTGGACCTGGTCCCTTCTCTGGGGGCACTCTGCGAAGTCCCCGGGCCCCGAACACTCTGCCCGCACAGCTACACAGGCATTGAATTCTAGAGCTCCCGGGAGGCACCAGTGAGGAGGCCTGAGACCTGGGTATCTCCCGCTGACTGATGGCAAGGGCTGAGGGAAAGATGGGAGGGAAGGGCATTGTAATGTCCCCCCGAACCCCCCCATCATGGGAGGGGCTCTAAGGCCCAGATGCCACCTAGGACATGTGACCGGCAGGGCAACAAGCTGGGGCCTCTGCCCCCTCTGTCCCTTCCAGCTGTGGCTCCTAAAGTCTTGAGTAGGAGGTTTCCAAGAAGTTGGACTATTTTATGGGAGAAAATTCTAGAACCCATCCCCACCCAAACCACTGAAACTACACACTTCTGGGCTTTCTCAGCTGAAGCCCTGGTCCTCTCTGTTTCCCTGCAGAGTTGGTGCAAGAATCTCTTGAGTCTCAGGCCGACTGTGGCAGGGCTGCTTTCCACCAGTGATGACATTCACGTGTACTGGCACCCTCCCCCACACACCTGCAGTGCGTTCTTTGGTCTCCTCTGAGCCAAACAACTACCCCACCCAGCCAAGAACTGAACTCCCAGGGCCCCAGCACAAGAGGTGTGGGAGTGCCAGGGATCTTACTGCTAGTGCCCCCTAAAAGTGAGTTGCCCCTACTTCCCCGCCTGGCAGAGTTTATGACTCCTTGCTTCCTATACAATTAGCCCGGCACTGCCATGCAGACCACCCACCCACTCATTAAAGGGGCTCTGCCCGGTCAGCCCAGAAACAACTTAGGTCATGGATACCCCTGCCCTCCACCTAACACAGCAGGGGGTGGCCTGCAGTAGGACAGAAAGAGACCCCATTCCTCCTTCTGTGCTCTCCTCTGCTCCTGGCCACACGGAGCCTGTTTTGCAAACCAACACTTTTATTGTCAACACAACCAGCCCACCCTGCTCCAAGAAGGCTACAAACAATGGGTGTCTGGGGTCTGTGGGACAGAGGGGTCAGCACCGTGAGAACTGCTGAAGCCACCACAGGGGCTGGTTGGGTCAGAGGCAGGGTCTGGGGGGCCAGCAGGGGGCGTAGCAGCCACGGAGGAGCTGGGCCTGGGCTCCCCCTGGCTCATCTGCAGCAGGCCAGTGAGAGCTATCAGCTCTGGCCCACTGAGCCAGGCGGTGGAGAGGCCTTGGGAGGGTGACAGGCTGGGGAAGACCCAGGGGGACATTATGGGAGGTGGCGGCAGCAGCTTCAGGGAGCCCATCACCTGAGGAGAGAGAATGGGATGTGTTTCCTGCCAGGCCCGCCTGGAGGCTTGGGTGAGGCCAGGGAGGGGAAAGGGCTCTCACCTGATGGGGGGCCTCGGAAAGGTACAGGGGGATGCGCTGTCCCTGGGGCAGCAGAGGGTCTGAGAAGAAGACATCTTCACGGCACATCACCGGGAACCCTGGGGAGGAGACACCACTAGGGTGGCGGGCTGGGGGCTCCCACCCCTCGACGCTGCTTCCCAGAGGAGTTGGGGCAGCCTTGCACCCCGGCAGACTGAGGGAGGTACCTGCATCTGGGTGCGCCTGCTGTTCATTCTGATGCCCTGTGGCAGGGGCCACGGGCCGGGGACCCCTGCCCGAGGCTGCCTCATACAGCGGCCAGAAGGAGGGGTGACATAGCGTCCGGCCTGAGAAGGAGGCTCCTGAGCTACAGTTGGCCCCCTGGTGGGAGAACAGAGCACTAGAGCCTCAGGCCACTGCAAGGTGTCCCTGCGTGCCCCAGCCAGCCCCACAGGTTTTCCCCCAACTCACCCACACTAGCCGAGGTCCTGCTTTGGCTTCGTACTTGGGGTCCCAGGGTGCTAGTGGGGTCATCGTCAAGGGGGCCTCCTCCCAGGCCATCTGAGGGGGAAGGGGAACTGGGGGAACATTTGAGGATTACAACAGGCTCAGAGTCAGTGAGAGAGGCTCTTGGGGGCAGTAGAGGCAGCAGGGCCAGTCCTACCTGGGGCTCCAAGGGGCTGCTCAGTAGCCGGACCTGGTGGATGGCAGGGCAGCAGCAGCTGCTCTCTCTGGGTCCAGGAATGTCTGCGGGATGGGGGCTGTGGGCTGGAGGAGCAGGGACTGAAGCTGCAGCCACCCTGCCCCCATGCACATTCCCCTGGAGCCCAAGGGTGCCTGGTGCAAGGGAGGCCGACAGAACCAGTCTCTGGCAGCGACAATGGAGACGCCTCCGTAGAGTGCGGGCGAAGGCATGGAGGCCCCAGTCGCTGTCCCCCCGTGGCTCCGACCAAGCCCCTCACCTGTCCTGTGGGGGTGTTCCCAGCTCCCTGGGGGCGTCCACTCCTGAGCTCCAGGCCTCACCCTGGTGCCTGCCTGCGGTGGGGCCTGGTCCCTCGGGCGCCTCTTCCGGGACCGCGCCCCACCGCCGTGGTGACCCGGGCAACATGCCGTGTCCCCGCCGCCCGGCCCACTCAGCCTCCCTCTGCTGCGTGGCGCGAACTGGCCCGCGTGGCGAGCTCACGCCTGAGGCCTCGCAGCGACGCCGGCGCCCTGTGCGTCTCCTGACCACGTGGCGCGTGCACCCGCCGGGCTACCGCAGGCGCCCCCTGGCGACGGGGCGGAGACTCCCTGACACAGAGGCTACCCCGCCCCCGAGACGCGCGTGCTCAGACACAGTCACACCTGAGGGCCACCCAGAGGACTTCCGGCTTCTGTTTATTGCAGTTGACACGACACCTGCGACACCCGTGGGCCTTCCACCCCCGGAGACGGCCAAGCCTGAAGGCCGAGGGGGCCCAGGCCACCCTCACCAAGTCCTTGTCTCAGAGCACGGAGCCCAGGTGCGTCTTCTACTTCCCGGGTCCTAGGCGGGGTGGGCCCTGTGCCCCCACCTTCACCCCTAAGGCCGGTCCAGCAGGGCGTGGACGACAGCAGCGATGTAGGGGAGGCCCCTTCCCGAGGCCCCCTCCTCCTCCAGGATGTGATGGGGCTGGCACAGGGACTCCTGAGAGAAGGGGCCAGGTTAGCTTCCCCACGGTGCCCCCGACGACTTCCCACCCATGGCAGGGGGTCGGGGGCAGGCCCGGGCATTCTGGGAGACACCGTGCACTCGGGGCTCAGTGACAAATGAGACCCAAGAAAGCTGTCAGCGGTAACAGAAGGGAGAATGACACAGGGGCTGAGGCTCCGGGAGTGTGAGAGGCCGGCATCTCCAGAGGGAGATGCTGGGAGGCACAGAGCCATGGCCATGGCCACCGCCACCACGACGGAGAGCAGACACGTTGGCACACGCACACACGCAGACCAGACATGCTCGCGCACACATACACACAGGCGAGGCGGCCACGGTCTGTACAGTTTATACACAGAGATAGGAACCCGGAGTGGGCCCCACACCCCTACAAATATAGATCCTTTCTACAAAATAGAGATAATTTAGCTCCCCATAGCAGCTGGGGGGGGGAAGGGCATAAAAGGAAGGGGGAGACTCCAGCTCCTGCCGCCCCTCGGGGGCACAGAGGGCAGGGGCAGGGCCAGCGGGGGCATGAAGGCACCGTCAGCACTGAGAGGTGGGGACTCATGGGGCTACCGGAGGGGGCCAGACGCTGGGGGCCCAGGGTCTGGTGGCACCAGAGTGGGGCCACTGAGGTCACTGTCTATGAAGGGGTGCACTAGTGTCTTTGGTTGGGGCTGAAGGCACCGAAGGTGGGGTCAGGTGGAGCAGGGGCCTTATAAATAGAAGGGGGAGGGAGAAGGGTGAAGGAGGGCTGATTTTGGGTCCTAGGAACCCAGGAGCCGAGTGTAGGCGACATAGAGCAGCAGCATGAGGACCACGTAGAAGACTATGAAGCCGCCCAGACCAGAGGGGGGCCAGAGGGGCGGCAAGGCCTTGCCCCCCACCCGCTTCACGGCCTCCAACACAGTCCGCAGCCCCCTGGTGGTGCCCTGGAGGAGATCCGAGGGCGAGCACAGGTCAGCCTGGGGGAAGAGGAGAGCAAGTGGACAAGGACAAGGGACAGACATCAGCAGCAGCAGCAGGACAGTCCCTCCCACCCCTGCCCTCACGTGCTGGGGCCAGAGCCATGCCCACATGCTGACGTGCAGGACAGGGGGAGTACAGGGCAGGGGTCGTGCAGGGCAGGTGACATGCAGGACAAGATGGGGCATGCAGGGCAGGGGACATATAGAACAGGTGACATGCAGGGCAGGGGGAATGCTGGGCAGGGCAGGGGCCTCCGTCTGAGAGCAGACGCCAGCTTTGAATGGAAGCCCGCCATCCATTCCACATGCTTGGCTGAGCCGGGGATGCCACCGCTCTTTAGAAAGCAGCCCCCATACCTCAGGCACCCCCATTTTTCGACAGGCTTCTAGGAAACTCTCCACGTTCTTCCGAGCCTTAAGGGCACTGAGTTTTGGCTGGGGTGGATAAAAGAAGAAAATGCGGTAAGGGAAAATCCACAGGTGCCCCTGGCCCATCCCCTGCCCCTCCCTGGCCCCAACTGACCACAGCAGGGGAGGGCACATGGATGAAGGGCACGGAGCGAGGCCGTAACTGGTTGGCCAGCTGGCACAGGATGACCCCACTGGCCAGAGCCTCGGCCAGGTCCTCGGGCAGGGGCCGCTGCAGCCGAGACTCAAGGACCTGTGAGTGTAGGTGACAGAGCAGGAGTGAGGGAAGGTGAGGTGTCTGGGAGGCAGGCAGACCAGGGAGCTCAGAGCCAGCAGGGAACTTGTGCCTGCCCCTTTCTATCCTCAGAGGAGGTGCCAGAGTGGGGACAGAGGGTATGGAGGGAAGCTGGGTCCCAAGGACAGCAACACAAGGAGGTGCCAGGCCCAGGCCCCTGCCCACGCAGCTCCTGCCTCTGCTCACCTGGCGTAGCTGAGTCATTAAGTCCTTCTCATCTGAAACCTGGGGGGTCCGCCGAGGTCTCAGGACAGAGTCTGGTGAGGAAGGGCCTAGGAGAAAAAGGGGGGCATGGGGCCACCTCCACTGCTCACCACTGACTCTGTAGCTGGGTCCCGGTGGCCTGGCACCCACACCTCCCACCTTTCTGCTTGTGGGATTTTCTTTTTATTTTTCATGGAGATGGGGTCTCACTATGTTGCCCAGGCTGGTCTTGAACTCCTGGGCTCAAGCAATTCTCCCATCTTGGTCTCCTAAGGTGCTGTGATTACAGTTGTGAGCCACTGCGCCTGGCCTGCTTGTAGGATTTTCAACACAAAGGGACAACAGACCCAGAGGGCTCCCAGGGTAGTGGCTGGTGCTGGTGAGCACGGGGTCAGCACTGGGGAGGGTGGAGACACACACCTGAGCCACTCTGAGAGGAGGAACGGAAGAGGAAGCTGTTTGGTCTCTGAATGGAGCCAAGCGGCCGAGGAACAGGTGCTGTCGCTGGGGCCAGAACCAGGGACACAGAGACAGGAGCAGGTGAGATAGCCATCCCTTCTGTGTCCCACTCTCCCAACCAGCCCTCACCGACACAGGCCCCCGTCCTCCTCCCAAAGTCCCTGTCCCACCTGGTCCAGCTATGGGAAGGGGCTCCTGCGAGGCAGGGACAGGGCTGGGGGCTCCCTGCCCTGCTGCAGGCCCCGGTTGGGAGGCACTGGACTTAGGCGGGCCACTGAGGAGAGACAGAAGAGACAGAAGGGGGTTAGAGGGGTGGTCATGGGAAGAGGAGTGGGGAGGGGACGCTGGCAGAAAACCTACTTGTGCATGGCTTGAGTGGATGCAGTGGTGGCCCCTCCTGCAGCAGCCCTGAGCCCCAGCTTCAAGACGCTGGAACAAGGAGAAGTGGGGTCAGCCAGCCCCAAGGCAGAACCACTCAGGGGAGCTCGGCGGCCCCATTTTCAGGGCTCAGTGTCCAGCAACAGCCCAGAGCGGCCTTGGGTCCTACCTATCCTTCCTGGGGGCCCCCCATGCCCCGCTCTGCTGCTGCTGCTGCCGCCGCTCCCGCTCCTGCCACAGCTGCAAGGTGTCCGGACGCCGCCGCTCCTCCCCTGCCGGCTCCTCCCGCCTGAGGGGCCAAGACAGGGTGAGAGAGGCCAACCCCAGGGTCAGGAGAGGAGGGGCTGGGGGATGGGAGGATCAGGCAGAGGTGTTGGCTCAGGGGCTCAGGGTACCTGCTGCTTGGTGCCCTCTCCCTGTCCCCTGCCCCGGAGGTTAATTCAGGTGGTTGCTGCTCCTGAGGAGAGAACAGCAGAGTGGCTGAGGGCGGGTCTGTGCCCACGCCTGCCCTGTCCCCTCCTCTAGCTCCCCTCCCTTGGGAGAGGCACGGCTGGGCCCTCACCTCCGCAGTGCCTTGCTCTTCATCCTCCCCAGGGACATGGCTGTCGATGAAGTCAATCTGCTCCTGGTCTCCGTCCGCTGGGGAGGCCAGTACATCAGCAAACAGGTGGGGACCCAGGCCCTGGTCCAGCCCAGCTCCCTGCCGGCCCTGCTACTCACCTGAGCCATCCTCCCTGCGTTCTCTAGGCCCCCGGGGCTCCCGGGCCAGTTCTGAGATCCGGAATGACAGCTCTGAAAATTCATCTGTTGACTGTAAAGGCAGAGGCAGAGATGGGAGACGGCCTCTCTACACATGGGGGCTTGGGGGCTTGTGGCCTCTGGGGGGCCTGTGTGGGACTGAGCCCAGGGTCTCTGCTGAGCCAGCCCTTCCCCAGGATGCTGGGGAGAGGGAAGGAAGAGGACAGCTCCAGCCTCTGTCTGGCACCCTGCAATTTGGAGGTCCCCAGTTCAAAGGTGTTCTCCCAGGACTGACACCCCCAATCTCCCATGGACAAGACGCCATTACCTCATTTCCAGACCACCTCTTGCTGCCACTATCAACGCTGTGGAAGCCTGAGTCCAGCCCACCATCGTACCGACGTCCCGGAAATAGATCCTCTGCAGGGCTGGGGCCAGCCGGGGAGATCTGGTCAGTCTGATGCTGGACAGCAGCCCCCCATCCTCTTGCCAGAAAGCAAGGGGTGCCTGGGGCCGGAAAGGGGGATGAAGTATCCCAGGGCTTCCTTCCTTCCCACGTAGGACTTACCAGGGACTAAAACTTGGGGGCCGGGAAGGGGCCACGTCCCCCAGGGCCGACCCACGTTGCCCGGCCTCTGTGGACAAGTACTTGAAGATGTGAAGTTTCCCCTTCAGGCAGACCTGTGTGCAGGCAGCACATGTTGGGGAGTCGGGAGAGAGGGTGGCTCCCCAGATCCTGCTCAGCTACCCAAGGGGACCTACCCCACTCCTGCCCAGCCGCACCCCTGTCCCCATAGCCCCCGCCTCACCTGGGCAGGTGGGCTCTGCAGGGGGTTGCTGTCCAGCAGAATGACCTGCAGGTGCCTGAGGCGGCAGAAGGAGACTGGGATTCGGGAGATGCGGTTACAGGAGAAATCCAGGCGGACCAGAGGGAGGTCCCCCAGCTCTGGGCAAGGAAAAAGTCAGGAGCGTGCTTAGGGCTGGGGCCTCACACTCATTCCTTCGCCCCTGGCTCTGGCTGGCCAGTCATCCTGGGCCCAGCACAGCCTCTCCCCTGGGTGGCTCAAGTCATTCCCCAGGAACAACCTCCCTGTGCCTCTCTCCATGAGTCTGGTCCACGGTTTAAGCGAGGCTCCCTGAGAGGGCCCATCCGGACGTCAGTCAGCTCAGCCTCCCCAGGAAGGCCCATCCAGATGTCGGCTCCCACCCAGCCCTGTCTGTCCCTCCTCTTCTTCTTGCCTGCCCACCCGGCACTTGAACCCACCTTTCATTCTCAAATGATCAGCACAAGACACAAACCCTGCTCAAACACCTCCCGTGACGTGCAGCCAGGGCTGCCAGTGTAGAGTGGGTTGTGCCCACTCGAGTCCCCTCTCCCCACCATGGGCACAGCCTGGCACCTTGCACAAGGCGCTGCCTGCCCACAGGGAGAGGTACCTTTTGCTCCTTTTTTTTTTTGAGACGGAGTCTGATCTGTCACCAGGCTGGAGTGCAGTGGTGCAATCTCGGCTCACTGCAATCTCCACCTCCCCGGTTCAAGTAATTCTCTGCCACAGCCTCCCAGATAGCTGAGATTACAGGTGCCCACCACCATGCCCAGCTAATTTTTGTATTTTTAGTAGACAGGGTTTTGCCATGTTGGCCAGGCTGCTCTCTAACTCCTGACCTCAGGTGATCCACCCACCTCGGCCTCTCAAAGTGGTGGGATTACCGGCGTGAGCCACTGCGCCTGGCCTTGCTCATTCTTAAAAAGGCACATTCTGGATTGATGGTTGCCCTAGGCATAGAATAAAAACCACAGCTCCCTAAACCCAGCACGAGCAAGGCTTCCATGACCTGGCTCCACGCACATTTCCCACCTCACTGCCCACCCCTCCAGGCCCTCAGCTTCTGAGCCTTCCCAGGTGCTATTTGCACCTGTCCAATTTCCTGTCCACGCATCTTTTGAGGTTCAGCTCAAGCGTCACCACCTCAGTGGATCCTTCCAGACATCCCAGATTCATGGAACTCACTGCTCCTGCCTCTGTGTCCCCGGGGTATCTTGCTTTGATTTCTTTTTATGGCCCAGGAAGAGCCCTTCCTACCCCTTCTGACTGGGAAGGAAGAGGGCAGGTGCAGAAAGAATCAGGCAGTGGAGACAGAGAAAATGGATGACCACCTCACTCCCTTCTTGTTCTTCAAAACCAAGTTCACACTTGAGCATAGCACAGGCCCTTCCTGCCAAGCCAGGCTTGCCTTCCTAGCCCCGTGCTTTGCACATGCTGGGTCCTCTGCCTGGATGCAGAAGGCTGGGGAATTCTCCTTCAATGGCCAGCTCCCGCTGCTCCTGCGCCTCTGCTGAAGTCTTCCCCAGGCCCCACAAGTAGAGTCCAATGTCGTCTCCCCTCCAGCCCCCATCCAGGCATCCTGCCTGGGGAACTTCCCTATGACTATCTGTTTCTCCTCATGAAGCCATTAAATCCCTAAGAGATGGCCCTAGATCTCAGACACATCACCTGCATCTACCTAGTCCCAATCGAAAACACAGGAAGCACACACACACAGAGACACAACACACACACAAAACACACACAACACAAACAACCCACCACACACACACACACAAAACAGACATAAACATACAGACACAAACCCACATAAAAACAACACACACACAAACAACACACACACACACACACACACACACACAACACACACACACACAAAAACACGCTGCTGCCTGCTTAATAAAAGGCATGCCTGCTTTGAAGCATCACAGCGAGCTCAGTAAAGGGCCGCTTGGGCCCCGGCACTGGCCCCGGAATCTCTGAGAGGAGTGACAGAGCATCCTGACTCAGGTGTTTGAGAGCCCCTGCTGTGGTGAGCAGGGATGCTCGGTGACCGTGAAGGCCCCTTCTGACCTTGCCGGTCTATCCGGAGCTGATGCACTCACCAGCTCCCGTTCTGTGCCTGTGCCCATATTTCTAACAGAACTGCTCATTCGTGCCCTGCCAGCCTCAGAGGGTTGCTAGGTCAAGATCAAATCAGATCATTTACAGTTTGTTTTATATACTGCAAAAGCCTGGGCAATGAAGGCATAATTCTCCTCTGAAGCTTCCTGGCCTGTAACTTCTCTAAAGCATATACACTGTTCTGGACTGAACGTGTCCCCCCAAAAGTCCTATGCTGAAATCCTAACCCCCAAAGTGATGAGATTACGAGGTAAAGCCTTAGGGAAGGAATTTAGGTCATGAGGGTGGAGCCCTCGTGAATGAGATTTGTGCCCCTTTATGAAAGAGGCCCTGGAGGGCTGTCTCTGCTCTCCACCATCAGCGAGTACCATAAGGAGCCAGCAGTCTGCAACCCGGAAGAGTTCCCCGCCAGAAGCTGACCGTGGAAACACCAGATCCTGAACTTCAGCTTCCAGAACTGTGAGAAATGAATGGCTGCCACGTGTAAGCCACCTGGCCTTCAGTGTTTCCGTTACCACAGCCTGAGCTGACTGGGACGCACACACCATTACCTCCTCGCTGGTTCTTCATTCCTCTCACCTTCGGGCAGCGTGCTGAGCTGGTTCCTTCGGACATTGAGGTCTCGCAGGGAAGAGAGGCCACACAGCTCCGCAGGCAGGGACTGTAGCTCATTGCTGCTCACATCCTGGTATCAGGAAGGCAGTGGGAAGGGGCCATGAGACCAGGCTGGGCAAAACCCGCCCTCTTGACTCTGTCTTTGGTCCAGGCCTTCCCCAACCTCCCCGCAGAAGGTCCCTGTTTTCTGGCTCAAGGGTCCCTCTTCTGGCCCTGTTCCCATCCTCACAAGCTGTCGCAGGCTTCCCAAGGCGCCGATGTCAGGGGGCAGGGCTCCCAGCTTGTTGTTGCTGATAATGAGGACCCTCAGGGGCAGCTGGCAGATGTAGGGTGGCAGCATCGACAGCTGGTTTCGGCTGTAGAAGGGAGAAAGGCAGCGGGCTGGCTCCCCAGGCATGGCATCCCAGCAGTGCCATCCTCTCAGGGTCACCGGGAGGGTCACTCAGTAGTACTTGAGGCTGAGAAGGACACACTCCCATGCGCTCCTGGCTCAGGCTCCCTACCTGAGGTTGAGGTAGGTGAGGGCTGTGAGATTCCCCAAGGCTGGGTTCAGGCATCTCAGGCAATTGTGGTAGAGGCTCAGGCCCTCCAGGGACACCAGCTGGCATGCCGCCTCAGGCACCTCGGGAAACCGGTTCCGGGACAGGTCTAGGGAAAGCAGGTGTTAGGGGAGAGTTTCAGAAAGGCTCAGCCCTGGACAAGACCTTGAGTCCCCCCAGAGTTGGGTGCCTGCTCCCTAACCTCCAGACCTAAAGATCCAAGCCATAAATGTGGACTCCCAGGAAAGATAACAAAGTCCTCTGCCAATGGGAGCACATTCCAGGCATGAACAGAGTGGCACAAGGAAGGCAAAGGCCTTAGTGTCACTGGGCTGAAGAAGCCCAGACTGGGGAGTTGGGGAATGCTGCGGTGTCGATGGCAAGCTATCCTGGAGAGCAGCTGGAGTCTCTAACTCCTGTAGTTCCTGTTCGGAGTTGTCAGGTGAGGTGGAGGACAGAAGGGCAAAGGAGGGGTCAGTGCTCAAGGGAAAACAGTGAGGCGAGGGGCTGGGGGGACTCCAGGAGGGAATATGGGAAGCCCCTGGGGAAAACTGCAGGGAGAGCCCATCACTCCTCAGGACCCTTCCTCCCTACTCCAGTGTGTTTTCAATGGGGGAGAAACCACAGGCCACTCTCTCTCAGCTCTAGAGATTAAGTCCCTGACACTGGACAAGTTTTCCACCAGCCCCAGTGACCAGCAAGCCAGTTCCAAAGGACTCTAAAGTTACCAGTTCCCAAGGGTTAGGAGGGAAAGGCAAGAAGACCTGGTTGGAGACGGGAGCTGGAGTTCCCAGGTCCCTCCCATCTGGGCTCTCCTGGCCCAGGGCAGGCCTCCTTCCCACCCTCTGCTAGCCCCAGGATCCTCGCTCTGCTTCTTCTTTTACTGACAAAGACTTCAAGAGATCAGCAACTGTGTGAGCATCTTGGATATGGCGAGGGTGGAGAGTATGGGAAGGGCTGGGGTCTACTATCCCCATCTTATCTGGAGCACTACCTTGCTATCCAGAGGCTGGCAGCCTCGGATTCCTTTAGCACGGAGCCACTAACCACTTAGACCTGGAGAAGCCTGCCTTTCTGTTTCCTCAACCGGCCAGTCCTGGGAGGGGCCCAGGGCCTGTGAGGGGAAGTCCCAGGCTACAGACCTGGTAAGCTTCTTCAAGGGCCCTTTTCAGGCAGGGGCAGGGCAGCAAAAGCAAGCTGAGGGGAGGAGAAGCTGGGTATATCCCCCAAGGAAATGAGTCTTGTGACAGGAAATGAAGCAGAAACAATCTGTCAGGTTCTGTCTATGGTAGGCGCCGTGTTTACCAGGGTGGATGACAGCCTGATGCCTCGGGACCTCTCTGTCTTCCTCTCTGCCCAGCCCTGGTGCACAGACAGAGGCCCTGGCCTGGGATATGACTGTTCTGGAGAGGGCGAGGGGGACGGCATCTGCCCCTTCCACACCTCCACCTGCCCGCTTTCTCTGTGTCTGGAAGTGTGTTTGTGTGTGTGCATGTGGATGAAGCGGGTAGAGACCGAGTTCTCAGAGATCTGATGGGGTAAGCAGTGGAGGGGACAAGAGCCAGGAGCGGAAGGGAGCTCAGGCGGGAGGTAGGGCACAGGGGGCACAGGATGTGGTCTGGGAGAGAATGAGCTGCACTTCTCCTTCGCAAGACGGCCCGTCCCGCCACCTCAGGATTCTTCCTACTGTCGCCCCAGGGAGCCTAGTCCAAGGGAGATCAAGGTCCCAGGCCATAGGGAACACGCAGGGAAGACACTCAAAAAGAGATGGGAAACGGGAGGGGAAGGCTAAAGCCAGTCCAGGCAGCAGAGCGTTGATGCTTTTTGTCTGCTTGGAGGGTGAGGAGAAATGGAGGGCAGGCAACTCTATGCTTTTGTCACTTCCCCTTTCTGCCCCAGCCTCCCTAGCACCCTGCTTAGGGAGAGGGGACAGAGGACAGAGTTCTGGACAAGAGGGACCCCACTTGGCCTAGAACCTGGGCCCTGGAAGGACTGAGGATTCTTGCATGGAGAGTGGGGCAGAGAGGGGTTCTCCAGAAGCTTGGATTTTCCCCATAGCTCACAGGAGCTTGGCAGTACCCTGACTGGGAATGCTGGGGGAGGAGGGGGCAGGGGGCGGGAGCTGGGAAGGGCCAGGGAGCTCCGGGTAGTTTTCCCCAAGAGTCCACGCAGGGAGAGACAGCCTAAAGAAGTAAAGAATAACATTTGGTCTTTGTCAAAAAACAAGCAAGGGGGAGGGGAAGGGAACAGACCGCGAGTGTCACACAGCTGCTGAGGTCAATCTGGAGCGTGGGGTTAGGTGGGGGTGGGAGGGAACCCGGCTGTAAGGGGAGGGAATGGCTGCTGGGTCTCACTCATTCCCGATCTCACGATCTCACCCATGGCAGAGCAGGCGAGATCAGTGTGGATAACCACTGGTTCTCCCAAGGAGAGGGGAGAGAGCAAGTACCAGTGCCAGCCTGAGTGTTCCAAGGCGAGCAGGCACCTGCTTAGGGAGAAATACACGCTTTTCTCCAGCTCTGTACCCCACCCTGCAGATGAGAGGAGGAGGAGGAGGCCTGGGCTGGGGTGAGGCTTTGGGAATGCAGTCCTCCTCCTCCCGGCTCCTGATCCCCACCCCCAACTGCCGGCCCAAGGTCATAGGCTGCCTCCTGAGCAGCTGAGGCCTGACTCACCTGTCACAGTTAAGTCCCCCACCCTCTACGGTCCACAGATACCAGGGTGGAGGGTGCATGGTTGGACAGACCCTGCGGGTGGAGGCGTGAAAGGATAGTCTTTAGCTGGCCAGCACTCCCAGCTAAGAGATAAGATTTCCTTCCCTCCAGCAATGGCCTCAAGTCCCTCCCCTGGGGGAAAGCAGAAACTGAAATGGGAATTATAGGGTCCCTATGAGGTCACAGGCTCCACAGTGACCTCACAGGCTTAAGAAGGAGGAGGAGTCTCAGATAAGGAGGTTGGGGATAATAGGCGGAAGCGCTCAGGGAGAAAAGAGTGAGGGAGGTAGAGATTTACTTCTTTCCCATAGGCTGGAGGGCTGCGTGGACAGTGGAGAGGGTCAGGATCTTAGGGGGCGGGGTTGCAGCACAGAAAGCAGAAACCTTGGGCGTAGGGGCCAGTCCCTGGGAAGGGGGTGCCTGGGACTGCTCGGATCTTGGCGGGACGGGGTTAAGAGATGTAGATGAAGAGGAGGGAGAGAAAGCAGTGATTAGAGGAGCTCGTGGGGACTGCTTCATGGGCCGATCGAAGCTGAGGTTAAGAGGTCAAGTAAATGATCCAACCAGGTGAGGGGCGGGACCATCCTACAGGTGCGCAGCTATGCAAATAAAGAGAAAGGAAGAATCCCAACGCTCGGAGGCGCCGGGCGTTCTGTGCAAACCAGAAGCATTGTCTAGGAATTCTCAAAGATGGGAGGGGGTGGCTGCAGGTTTACGGCAATCAGGAGGGGCAGCAACTCTGGCCGCCAGGTGAAGGGGCGGGCCCGACTCCCAGGCTGGGCGGGGAGCCGGGGCGGGGCTATGCAAATGAGGGCCCCTGTCGGGCCTGGGGCCCGGGGGCCGGGGCCCGGCTGCACTCACCAGCCTCGGTGATGTCTGACAGGTCGTAGCTGCGGGCCGCACCCCGGGGGAAGTGCTTCAAGCGCCGGTTAGATAGGTTCAGGGTCCCGGTGGCCACGGCCTCCTCTAGGGCCCGCTCTGCACTGCGGCTCCCGGGAAGACCCGGAGACCCGGGTACGGAGGTCGTGGCCACCGCCTCCTCACCCCCAGCGGCAAGTGGAGCCACTACGGCCGCCGCCATCCGCTCCCGGCGGCTCCCGCTGCCTGACTGACGGGACTTGCCGTTCCTCCTTCTCCCACCCCCTCCTTGGAGCCGCCGTAGTTGCCTCAAGGGGGAGGGAGTGGTGCCCGGGACCCGACGGACCAATCGTGGTCCCGAGACGCGTCAGGAGAGGCCAATCAGAGCCCGTCAGTGGGGTGGAGCCTCTGGCGCTGGAGTCTTACGAGAGAAGGGAGGGGAAAGAGGATAGAGCGCCCGCCAACGGCCGACGCTCCAAGCCGTCCCGCCCAGTGCAGCCGCACCCAATCACAATGCTCAGGGCTGGAGGTTGGGCCAATCAGGTTCAACCAAGAGGAGGGGACACTGGCGCTCAACTAGTAGGGAAACAGGCCGAGAGACCGCAAGCAGGGGGCGCCTAGTCCTCGTCCACAAAGGCCAATCGTAAGCCAGATACGAGCGAGTGACTGTCAAGAAGACCAATTAGATCCTCCGTAGGGAATCTGGACTGGCCTCTTCTCTGAGGGACGGCTCTACCTACCAATAGCATGGGCGAGAAGGCGGTCCCTTTGCTAAGGAGGAGGCGGGTGAGCTAGAACTTTTTAAGTCTGAGGTTAAGCATGCGGAGCCCCGGGCGGCCTGGGAACGCAGTGCGCGGCTGCAGCGGAGAGTGCGAGCTGGACGTGTTAAGGGGCTAGCCGGCGTCGAGGGCTAGAAGGGAGTTGGGCAACTGCTAGAGGCCAATGCGCTGGCAGTTGTCGCAGCTGAAGGGACGGTGGGGGGGACCTCCGGCTGTGGAGGCTCTGCAGGGGTTTCAGGACCCCCGGGCTGGGGCGGGCGGGGGCTTCCCAGAGCCTGAAAACGCCCAGCTGGAGGAGGGAGGGTGTAGGTGCATCGTTGCACTGTTTGCCGTCTCTCCCGAGGAGGTCCCCTGGACAGGAATGGAGAAGGGATCAGACCTGGGGATTTTAGAGGCTTAGAAAGGATCTCAACGCCTAGAACACACCGTTGGTGCTACGAATGCAGAAACTGAGGCAGAGGGAAGTTGATGCATTAGCAAAAGCGAACAACAAATCCTGACAGCTGGCTATAGAAACCAGGTCTCTGGAACCTCCGCGCACAGCCCTTTCCCGCTCCCTCAGTTTTCACAAAAGATTTTTTTTTTATCTCTCTCCCTCCCTCCCTCCCTCCCTTCCTTCTTCCTCCCTCCCTCCCTCTTCCTTCTTTCCTTTCTTCTCTTCCTTTTTTTCTTTCTGTCTTTTTTTAAATTAAAAAGGTCTGGTTCTGTTGCCCAGGGTGGAGTGCAGTCGTGCAATGATGGCTCACTGCAGCCTTGAATTTCTGGGCTCAAAAGATCCTCCCACCTCAGCCCCCCATGTAGCTGGGACCACGGGCGGCACCACCTCGCCTGGCTAATTTATTTTTAATTTTTGTAGAGATGGAGTTTTGCTATGTTGCCCAGGCTGGTCTCAAACTCTTGGCCTCAAGCGATCTTCTGCCTCTGCCTCCCAAACTACTGGGATCACAGGCGTGAGCTGCCACACCCGGCCCTCAATGGACTTTTTCTTTCTTTTGAGACAGAGTTGCTCTGTTGCCCAGGCTGGAGTGCATTGGCTCGATCACGGCTCACTGCAGTCTCAACCTCCCACCTCAGCCTCTGAGTAACTGGGACTACAGACATGCACCACCATGCTGGCTAATTTTTGTATTTTTATAGAGACAGGGTCCTACTATGTTGCCCAGGCTGGTCTCAAACTCCTGGACTTAAGCAGTCCTCCCACCTCGGCCTCCTAAAGTGCTGGGATTATAGGTGTGAGCCACCACACCTGGCCCACAGTGGCCTTTTTCTGTTTACAGCCTCTCGTTTGCCTCCTGGGGTGAAATGGAGTGGATAAAGGGGACCCAAACACACGAGGAATGAAAAATACCTTTCTGTCTACTTGGAAATCTTGACTTCTTTCTAGTGGCATAAGTTCCTTGTGCAGTCCCCTTCCCATGTGGTGGCTTGCCCAGAAACAAGTCACTGAAGTTACTTTCTCCTAAGTTTATATCTCAGAGGTTGATATTCCTAAATAGTTGTTGAGTTATTAAAATTCCATCTTAGGCATCCCAGCCTAGCTATGGCTAGGCACCATACATAAGGGAATTTGGGTGGTCAATCTGGTGCAGTCAATGAATGAATGGATCTGTGACACTGTGCAGTGAGGGCTGGTGGTCCGGCAGGACAGGACTCCTTTGAGACCCTGTAAGAGCCAGCCACTCCTTGGATTTCTTGGTGTAGGTCTGACCCAATCTGGATAGACACAACCCCAGCCCCTGCCGTTTCTCCTCATAAATGTCACCTCACATAAAACAAACCTAGTATCAGAGACCCTGGGAGAAATCCTAAGCTTTCAGTGGAAATCCATCCCTTTCACCCACTTTAATAGGTTGTTCTTTATACATGCAATGATGTTACTGTCCCCACGAAAGCAAAAGCAGTCTGGTTTTTTTTTGTTTCTTTTCTTTTTTGAGACGGAGTTTTGCACTTGTTGCCCAGGCTGGAGTGCAATAGCGCGATCTTGGCCCACTGCAATCTCCGCCTCCTGGATTCAAGCAATTTTCCTGCCTCATCCTCCCGAGTACCTGGGATTACAGGCATGCACCACCGTGCCCAGCTAATTTTATATTTTTAGTAGAGACAGGGTTTCTCCAAGTTGGTCAGGCTGGTCTTGAACTCCCGACCTCAGGTGATCCACCTGTCACAGCCTCCCAAAGTGTTGGGATTACAGGCGTGAGCCACTGTACCGGGCCTTTTTTTTTGTATTTTTGTTTTGAAACTGGGTCTCATTCTCACTCAGGCTAGAGCACGGTGGCGCTATCATAGCTTACTGCTGCCTTGAAGTCCTGGGCTCAAGCAATCCTCCTGCCTCAGCCTCCTGAGTAGCTGGAATTACAGGGGTGCACCACCATGCCTGGCTAATTTTTAAGTTGTTGTTGTTTTAATAGAGATAGGGTCTCTCTATGCTGCCCAGACTGGTCTTGAACCCCTGGCCTCAAGCCATCCTCGCACTGTAGCTATCCAAAAGTGCTGGAATTTCAGGCATGAGCCACTGGCACCCAGCTGCGGTCTCCTTTTGAATATGTTTTTCACGAGACTAAAAAGTCTGCTGAATCATTTGTGAGCTAAACAGTTATTAGCAGAGTCACCTCTCCATCTCACCTGTCAAACTGAGTTTATAGTTTTTTGAGTTTATACTCTTGAGCTACCTACCAATCCCTGGAGGCCTTGGCCTGCTGAGATGTGAAGAATTATCCAGTGTTTCTCTACAGAGTTAGTACTAAAAGGGCCTCAAGTGGGACAACTTCTTGCTCCCTGAAATAAAGATGTCATCTACCAGTAATTCACACTTTATTTATCCAGTAAAATGCATTTCCCTTGAGCCATTGATGTCTAGAACTGAGCTGGAACCCAGGAGCTGTTAAGAGATGGACCCTGGGCAAGATTAAGGGGAATAGGTCACAGTGGCTGAACAGTGAGGTCACAGAGAGGTTTGTTGGCCACTGACTCCATGTGGGAGGGGCCTAGGAGGCAGAGGGGCCCCAGAGGTCCCCCAAGCCTAGGCAGGGGATATGGTGTGGGAAAGCCAGCAGGAACAGGGGGCCAAGGGCCTAGGAGAGAGGAGGGCAGGAGCAGGGAGGGGGCAGCCAGGATGATGAGGAGAAGCCAGAGACGGAAGCTGCAAAAATTCACCGGGCTATGCAGACGGGAGGAGGGGCTCTGGGTGAGGGGGGCTGGCCGCAGGAGATCGGGAGGTTTTATTTGGAGAAGTTAGGGATGGGTCTGGAGAGAGACGAGGACATGACTGAGCTGGAGTCAGATGAGCCCCAAGATAGGCGGAGAGAAGGGAGAAAAAGATGTGGGACCTTCACGAGACCCTATGCACCCCTTCTTGGTTAGGTGAAGAGAAGCTGCCCTTCTTGTGGCCCGGAGCTTGGGGGTGAAGAGACGAAAGGGAGAGGGAATCCGATTTCCGTCCAGTTTTTCCCCCCAGAGCTGGTGAGTCCTTGGGGAGGTGGGTTGAGAATAATAGGATTGGGGGCCAGACCACCAAGGGGCCACCGATGACCCCCCGCCACTTCTTCCCTCCTCCCTCCCAGGTGGAACATATCATCTCATTCCTCCCAGTCAGAGACCTTGTCGCCCTCGGCCAAACCTGCCGCTACTTCCACGAAGTGTGCGATGCGGAGGGGGTGTGGAGACTCATCTGTCGCAGGCTGAGTCCGCGCCTCCGAGATCAGGGTTCTGGAGTCCGGCCCTGGAAGAGAGCTGCCATTCTGAACTGTACACCTTCCCCAGAACCTCCCATTCTCCTTGCCTCTGTCCTGCCTTAGCCCTCCTAAAAGTCCCCTGATGACCTCCACACTCCTAACAGTGCTTCCAAGGCTCCTTTCTCCAGAAGAAAAGGGTCTAATTCAAACATTTTCCCTTGAGTACTTCCTCCAAGTCTTCGGAATCCACCCACAGCTCCCATTAGCAGCCTTCCTGCCAAGTCTCTCTGTACACAGACACTTCCCGCTCTTTCCCTAGAGGCATCCTCACTCCCCAAACCTGGAGTTTTCTCTTCTCTAACCCAAGGCTTCTGAACTCACTATTGATATTTTGGGCAAAATAATTCCTTGTTGTGGGGGCGCTCCTCTGCATTGTAGGATGTTTAAGCAGGAACCCTGGCCTCCACCCATTAGATGGCCAGCAGCACCCCCCTTAATTGTGACAACCAGTGTTCGTGAAGGACAGAATCACCCCCAGCCTGAGAACCATGCCCTAAACCCTCTTCCCCTCCAGGGATCCCCTATGCAGGTACTTCTTACATTCACTGGGAGATTAGGGGGACCCAGAAAGCAGATCCAAAGCTAGGGGTGAGGGAGGGTGACCGGCCTTCATCCATCATTTCTTTTCACTCCTGTTTCTGCCTCTTTTCTGTCTTTTTTTCCTTCCTTCCTTTCTTGAGACAGGGTCTTAGTCACCCACGCTGGAGCACCCATGTGATCTTGGCTCACTGCAACCTCTGCCTCCCGGTTTCAAGTGATTCTCATGCCTCAGCCTCCCAAGTACCCAAGTAGCTGGGATTATAGGTGCCCGCCCCCACACCCAGCTTATTTTTGTATTTTTAGTAGAGCTGGGGTTTTATCATATTGCCCAGGCTGGTCTCAAACTCCTGGGCTCAAGCGACCCACCCACCTTGGCCTCCCAAAGTGCTGGGATTACAGGCATGCAAAAATTCACCAGGCTGTGAGGATGGGAGGAGGGGCTCAAGGTGAGGGGGATGCTGCGCCCATCCTCTGTGTCTTTATTCTTATAGTTTTCCTTGACATCACTGATGCAAGGTTGTGCCAAAGAATTGCTTATTAAGAAGCACATGTTTGTTTGACCCTGGGCTGAGGTGGGGTGGAGACTGAAGTTCAGATGTCTGGTATACTCTAAGGTTATTTTCCACATCTCCTTTATAAGGGGTCTGTTCCCCTATCCTGGGGATAGGGAGGAGCTACAAACCGGGGTGTCTGAGAAATCTACACAAGCTCTGACTCATCGCACTGGTGTCATCCCATCCCCTGAAGCTTCCATCTCTTTCCCTCCTCCAGACACTAAGGGCCTGTATTTCCAGGCATTTGGAGGCCGCCGCCGATGTCTCAGCAAGAGTGTAGCCCCGCTGCTAGCCCATGGCTACCGCCGCTTCTTGCCCACCAAGGACCACGTCTTCATTCTTGACTACGTGGGGACCCTCTTCTTCCTCAAAAATGCCTTGGTCTCCTCCACCCTCGGCCAAATGCAGTGGAAGCGGGCCTGTCGCTATGTTGTGTTGTGTCGTGGAGCCAAGGATGTGAGTAGCAGAACCCTGGCAGCTGAGGGCCCACCTGTATTCCATTTTCATGCTGCTATAATAAACGGAGGCGGGAGGATCACCTGAGGCCAGGAGTTTGAGACCAGCCTGGCCTACATTGTGAAACCCGTCTCTACTAAAAATACAAAAAATTAGCTGGGTGTGGTGGCGGGTGCCTATAATCCCAGCTACTTGGGAGGCTGAGGCAAGAGAATCACTTGAACTTGGGAGGTGGAGTCTGTAGTGAGCCGAGATCGCGCCATTGCACTCCAGCCTGGGCAAGAGGAGCGAAACTCCTTCTCAAAAAAAAGACATACCTGAGACGGGATAATTTATAAAGCAGAGGTTTAATTGACTCAGTTCTGCATGACTGGGGAGGTCTCAGGAAACTTACACTCATGGCCTAAGGGGAAGAGGCACGTCTTATATGGCAGCAGGCAAGAGCGCACAAGCAAGAGCAGGGAAAACTGTCTTATAAACTAAGACCTCATGAGACCTCACTATCACGAGAAGAGCATGGGGGAAACTGCCCCCATGATCCAACCATCTCCCACCTGGGGATTACAATGCCGATGAGATTTGGTTGCGGACACAGAGCCTAACCATATTGCCACCCCTCTTTTGGGAGCCTAGGCCCCCATCAGTCCTGAGGCATCTTTCCTATGACCTCTGCCCTTCCACATAGGAACTTTAAAGCAAGGGCTCATTTTGCAACCCTGGATCCAAGCATCTCACCTCCCACTCCAGGATCCACCTGCCCCAGCGTCATCGGGTTTTGAAATCCTAGATCCCAGACACCCTTCATCTTTTCCCCCAGTTTGCCTCGGACCCAAGGTGTGACACAGCTTACCGTAAATACCTCTATGTCTTGGCCACTCGGGAGCAGCAGGGAGTAGTGGGTGCCACCAGCAGCCGGGCCTGTGACTGCGTGGAGGTCTACCTGCAGTCTAGTGGGCAGCGGGTCTTCAAGATGACATTCCACCACTCCATGAGCTTCAAGCAGATTGTGCTCGTTGGTCAGGAGACCCAGCGGGCTCTACTGCTCCTCACAGGTGTGGTCCAAAGCAGTGGCTTTTGCAGACTGTTTCCTGCAGATTCCCCAGGCCCTGCTGCAGGGGAGGGGGAGGGAGGCCCCTCAGATTGGGTTCCATATGCCACCTTATCCTAGTCTCCATCTAAACAGCTCTGCTTTTCTCTGTCTCCCAGTCTAGGATTCTGCCTAATATTTTCATTAATAAAAGGCCCACTCTGGGCGCAGTGGCTCATGCCTGTGATCCCAGAACTTTGGGAGGCTGAGGCAGGCAAATCACCTGAGGTCTGGAGTTCGAGACCGGCCTGGCCAACATGGTGAAATCCCATTTCTACTAAAAATACAGAAATTAGGTTGGGCACGGTGGCTCACACCTGTAATCCTAGCACTTTGGGACGCCAAGGTGGGAGGATGACGAGTTCAAGAGATCGAGACCAACATGGTGAAACCCCATCTCTACTTAAAAAAATACAAAAATCAGGCTGGGTGCAGTGGCTGACGCCTGTAATCTGAGCACTTTGGGAGGCCAAGGCGGGTGGATCACCTGAGGTCAGGAGTTTGAGACCAGCCAGGCCAACATGGCGAAACCCCTAGTAAAAATACAACTATTACCTAGGCGTGGTGGTGTGCACCTGTAATGCCAGTTACTCAGAAGGCTGAGGCAGAAGAATCACTTGAACCCAGGAGGCGCGGTGGTTGCAGTGAGCTGAGACTATGCCATTGCACTCCAGCCTGAGCGACAGAGTGAGACTCTGTCTCAAAAAAATAGCCGGGTGTGCTGGCACACGCCTGTAGTCCCAGCTACTTGGGAACTTGAGGCAGGAGAATCGCTTGAACCCAGAAAGTGGAGGTTTCAGTGAGCCGAGATCGTGACACTGCCCTCCAGCCTGGGGGACAGAATGAGACTCTGTCTCCAAAAAAATACAAGAAAAAGGTCCTGCTGCCAAAAACCAGTTTGCAAACCACTATTCTAGTGAACATCTGATTTTAAAAAGTTTGATCTTGGGCTCAGCGCAGTGGCTCATGCCTGTAATTCCAGCACTTTGGGAGGCTGAGGCGGGTGGATCCTGAGGTCAGGAGATTGAGACCATTCTGGCCAACATGGTGAAACCCTGTCTCTAGTAAAAATACAAAAATTAGCTGGGTGTGGTGGTGGGTGCCTGTAATCACAGCTATTTGGGAGGATGAGGCAGGAGAATGGCTTGAACCCAGGAGGTGGAGATTGTAGTGAGCTGAGATCGTACCACTGCACTCCAACCTAACGACAGAGTGAGACTCCATCTCAAACAAAACAAAACAAAAACAAAGAGTCTGATCTTGGCAGGGCATGGTGGCTTATGCCTGTAATCCCAGCACTTTGGGAGGCCGAGACAGGCAGATCACTTGAGGTCAGGAGTTCAAGACCAGACTGGCCATGATGGTGAAACCCCATCTCTACTAAAAAAAATATATATATATTGGGGAAAAAAAAAAAGAAAAAAAAAATACATATATATATAAAAATTAGCTGGGCATGGTGGTGAGCACCTATAGTCCCAGCTACTCAGGAGGCTAAGGACTGCGGGCTGAGACAGGAGAATCACTTGAACCTGGGAGGCAGAGGTTGCAGTGAATTGAGATTGTGTCACTGCACTCCAGCCATGGGTGATAGAGCCAGACTCCATCTCGAAAAACAAAAAAAGGCAGGGCGCGGTGGCTCACACTGTATTCCCAGCACTTTGGGAGGCCGAGGCGGGCAGATCATGAGGTCAAGAGATCCAGACCATCTGGCCAACATGGTGAGAGCCCCGTCTCTACTAAAAATACAAAAATTAGCTGGGCATAGTGGTACATGCCTGTAGTCCCAGCTACAGGCTGATGCAGGAGAATTGCTTGAACGCAGGAGGCGGGGATTGCAGTGAGCCGAGATCGTGCCACTTCACTCCAGTCTGGCGACAGAGCAAGACTCCCTCTCAAAAAAAAAAAAAAAGAAAAATCCGATCTCTCCCGCTTCCATGCCAAGCACCTCATTAAACTCCAAACTGCTCCTTACTTTCCCAGTGTTCTCTATACTTAACCACATCTCTAGGCCTGAGACCCTCTAAACTTTTTTTTGTTTGTTTGTTTTTTTCAGAGGGGACTAAGCCTGACGAGGCTGCAGGGCCTCGAGGCCACCTCCTCTAGACTTTTTCTTAAAAAAAATTTTTTTGGGAGGGGGGTAGAGATGGGGTCTTGCTATGTGGCCCAGGCTGGTCTCGAACTCCCAGCCTTGAGTGATCCTCCTTGGCCTTCCAAAGTGCTGGGATTACAGGCGTGAGCCACCATACTTGACCACTTCTAAACTTCTGAATGCCAGGCAGGGCCCTCAATCCCCAGACCTCTCACTCATATTGGATTCTACCAAATCTGCTAGATTTTTCTCTCCACTTGTCATGCTGAAGTACTTCCCTGACTTATTGTGGAGGCTAGAGTCTGGGGGACTTGAGGTCTCTCTCCCCGTATTTCTTTCTCGCCCTTTTTCTCCCAGCCGCACACTAGGGCAGTAAATGTGTCATGTGTATGGCTTAGGGAGTGTCTTGGGACGTTTATTGGAGAATCCTCTCCCCAGTTAACTGTCTCCTTCCCTTACCCCCAGAGGAAGGAAAGATCTACTCTTTGGTAGTGAATGAGACCCAGCTGGACCAGCCACGCTCCTACACAGTTCAGCTGGCCCTGAGGAAGGTGTCCCACTGCCTGCCTCACCTGCGCGTGGCCTGCATGACTTCCAACCAAAGCAGCACGCTCTACATCACTGGTATGGATCCCCACCACACTGCAAGCCCCCAACCTTGGTTAGACCCTCCAAACACCAACACCCCTCACCCTTACTCCAGCTGGATGATGAACCCCTGAGAGGATCCTAGTGAAAAGATGTGTTTAGGGCCGGGTGCAGTGGCTCACACCTGTAATCTCAGCACTTCAGGAAGCTGAGGCAGGCAGATCACCTGAGGCCCAGGGTTCGAAACCAGCCTGGCCAACATAGCGAAACCTCATCTCTACTAAAAATACAAAAATTAGCTGGGTGTGGTGGCAGGTGCCTGTAATCCCAGCTACACCAGAGGCTGAGGCAGGAGAATCACTTGAACCGGGAGGTAGAGGTTGCAGTGACCTGAGATCATATCACTTCCCTCCAGCCTGGGCAACTGAGTGAGACTCGGTCTCAAAAATAAAAGATGTTCTCAGTTCCCAGGCATCATGGCTGATGCATTTCTAGTGGGTGTGAGGACTCCCAGGCTCTTGTAGCTTTCATCCAGCTGGGGCCTTATCCCTAGGAAATGGGTGCCCAAAGCTGCTGAGCTGAGGGCTCCTGACCCCCCAGAACAGGGGGGAGTGTATTTTGAGGTGCATACCCCAGGGGTGTATCGCGATCTCTTTGGGACCCTTCAAGCCTTTGACCCCCTGGACCAGCAGATGCCGCTTGCTCTCTCACTGCCTGCCAAGGTAGGCTCTTGGAGGGATGGGGCAAACCAGAGGGGTGGGGCCATAGGGACTGGAAGGTCTGAAACATGAGCAAGAATCGAATGATTGATCCAGAGGGACAGGGGACCCCCAGGGAGGGCCATGCAAAAAGAGATTAGCTTGGGGCTGGGCACAGAGGGAGGCTGAGGAGGGAGGATCACTTGAGCCCATATGGGCAACATAGTGAGACCCCATCTCTTAGATAGATAGACAGATAGATAGATAGATAGATAGATAGGTAGATCAGCTTGGGATCCCAGGTTAGTGGTTGGGAGACTCTGGAGCTCAGAGTTCCTCTGAGAGAACAGAATGCCTATCTCCCCTTTCTGTCTTGCACTGTAGATCCTGTTCTGTGCTCTTGGCTACAATCACCTTGGCCTGGTGGATGAATTTGGCCGAATCTTTATGCAAGGAAATAACAGATACGGGCAGCTAGGAACAGGGGACAAAATGGACCGAGGGGAACCCACACAGGTGAGATTGTTTTCCAGCAATTCTTCCCAACCCCCTTCCTCCAATCCCCTAACCCCCAGATCTGTCCACTTCTCTAACTACCATAGAATCCAGTTTCTGCTCCTCTGAGAAATTAAGCCAATCAGTATGTAATGCCAGTGGTACTGGCCCACGTCTTACCCAGGGTTGGCACTCTGAGGTCAATTCTCTGCAGTGAACACTGAAAATGTAATAGAAATTTAGTGAAGGGGTAGAGAGGGTGACCTGAGTGAGCTAGAGTAACTTCTAGAAGAGGTATGAGCAGGGGCCAGGTGTGGTGGCTCATGCCTGTAATCCCAGCACTTTGGGAGGCTGAGGTGGGTAGATCACTTGAGGTCAGGAGTTCGAGAACAGCCTGGGCAACATGGTGAAACCCCGTCTCTACTAAAAATATAAAAAATTATCTGAGTGTCGAAGTTTGGTGGTGGCCCACACCTATAATCCCAGCAGTTTGGGAGGCTGAGGTGGGTGGATCACTTGAGGTCAGGAGTTCAAGACCAACTTGGCCAAGATGGTGAAACCCCGTCTCTACTAAAAATACAAAAATTAGCTGGGTGTAGTGGCAGGCACCTGTAATCCCAGTTACTCAGGAGGCTGAGGCAGAGAATTGCTTGAACCCAGGAGGCGGAGGTTGCAGTGAGCTGAGACCATACCACATCACTCCAGCCTGAGTGACAGAGCAAGATTCTGTCTAAAAAAAAAAAAAAAGAAAAAAAAATTAGCTGGCATGTGCTAATCCCAGCTATTGAGGAGGCTGAGGCAGGAGAATCGCTTGAACCTGGGAGGCCGAGGTTGCAGTGAGCCAAAATTGTGCCACCGCACTCCAGCCTGAGCATCAGAACAAGACGCCGTCTCAAAAAAAAAAAAGGAAAAAAAAGATGTGAGCAGGGCCTCGTAGGTTACATAAGACTTAGGTAGGGGTAGAGAAGGCATTCTGTGTGATGAGGAGGGGAATAGGCACACAACTTGCACATACCTGGGACAGTGACAAGATAGGTCTCACTAAAGCACAGAAGGCATTGGGAATCACTGAGGTATGAGGTGGTACAGGTAGGCACAAGTCTGGAGAGGTGTAGATTTGGGGAAGAGTCACTGCAGGTTCTGGAATGGGAAAAGGCAACCCGTAAGAGGTAATAGAACATGTCAGCCGGCCTTGTGCAGAGGAGGCCAAGGTGGGGAGCTTGCCAGGAGGCTGCGAGAATGGGAAGGAATGGATATAGGAGATATTTGGGAAGAAAATGAATACGCCCTTGAAACTGTTTAGATGTAGAAGAGTGAGGTATAAGACAGAGGTGGCTCTAGAAGAAAGGTGATATCTCCCACCTGTAATTCCAGCACTTTGGGAGGCTGATGTGGGCAGATCACTTGAGCCCAGGAGCATGAGATCAGCCAGGACAACATGGTGAAATCCTGTCTCTAGAAAAAAATACAAAAATTAACCGGGCTTAGTGGCATGCACCTGTAGTCCCAGCTACTCGGAAGGCTATGGGGTGAGAGGATCGCTTGAGCCCAGGAAGTAGAGATTGCAGGGAGCTGAGATCATGCCATGGCACTCCAGCCTGGCCAACAGAGAGACCCTGTCTCAAAAAGAAAAAGAAAGATGGTATTACCAACAAAGTGAGAGTTAAAAAGGAATACTGGTTTAAGGAAGAAGAGAGTGTGAACCTGGACCTCTTGCAGTGAGAGTATAACACTCAACAGGAGGCTGGGCAGGGAGGCTCATGCCTGGAATCCCAGCACTTTGGGAGGCCAAGGTGAGCTGATCACTTGAGGTCAGGAGTTTGAGACCAGCCTGGTCAACATGGCGAAACCCTGTCTCGACTAAAAATACAAAAATTAGCCAGGTGTGGTGGCAGGCGCCTGTAATCCCAGCTACTTGGGAGGCAGAGGCATAAGAATTGCTTGAACCTGGGAGGCGGAGGTTGTAGTGAGCCAAGATCGCACCACCGCACTCCAGCCTGGGCGACAGAGCGAGACTCAGTGTCAAAAACAAAACAAAACAAAAACCCACACTCAATTGGAAACGTCTAGCTGGCAATTAGATTCTACCTGGGAACATGGTTGAACAGACAGAAGTAGAGACTGAAAAGCGTCTCTGGGAAGCAGTCTCCGTGGTAGGCAGGGGTTGAAGAAGAGGTGCCCCTGAGACAGGCCGTGTACCCCTCCAACACCTGTCCCAGAAGCCACGGGAGAAGGAAGTTCATATGGGATGGGTGGCAGGGTGGTTAATGGTGATGGTGTGACAATGTAAGATACATTTAGTACTGACATGGAAAAGATAGTCATGCCATATTTTTAGGTTAAAAAAAAATTATGAAATAGTTTACCTTGTACCATTTATTTTTATTTTTATTTTCAAGACATAGTCTCTCTCCATCTCCCAGGCTGGAGTGCAGTGGCACGTCTTGGCCCACTGCAACCTCCGCCTTTCTCAAGTTCCAGTGATTTTCCTGCCTCAGCCTCCTGAGTTGCTGGGACTACAGGTGCATGCCACCACGCCTAGTTAATTTTTGTATTTTTAGTAGAGACACGGTTTCACCTTGTTGGCTAGGCTGGTCTCGAACTCCTGACCTCAGGTAAGCCACCTGCCTCGGCCTCCCAAAGTGCTAGGATTACAGGCGTGCGCCACCTCACCCAGCCACTTTTTATTTTTATTATTACGTTTTTAAGATGGGGTCTCACTACTTCCCAAGCTGAAGTGCAGTGGTGTGATCATAGTTCACTGCAGCTTCCAACTCTCCCGCCTCAACCTCCCAAGTAGCTAGGACTACAGGAATATGCCACTACGCCTGGATAATTTTTTTTTTAATAGACAAGGTCTTGCTGTGTTGCCCAGGCTTATTATATTGAACTAATGGCTTTAAGCAGTCCTCCCACCTCAGACTCCCAAAGTGCTGGGATTACAAACGTGAGCCACCACACCTAGCACTATCACATTTTTTGTTTAAAAATACACAACTTGCCCATCCTGGTGGCTAGCATCTGTAATCCCAGCTACTCAGGAGGCTGAGGCAAGGGGATTGCTTGAGTCCAGGAATTAGAGGCTGCAATGAGCTGTGATCACACCACTGTACTACAGCCTGGGTGACACTGAGACCCTCTCTCTAAAAAAATATATACAACTTATGTATATTTATTTGTTTAGCCAACAGTAAAGAATATCTAGCAAGATGTTAATAGTGGGTGGTGGGATTTCCAGTGATTTTAAAACTAATTTTTGCTTGCCAGTGTTTCATAATTTTTCTAGGATGACCATAAATTACTTACCAGTGTCTTTAGAATAAAAGTGCTAACAGGCTCAGGAAAGAGAGCAGGCAGAAGAGGCCTTGGGATTTAGCTGCTGAGAGGCCAAGTGCCTTTAGAAACGGCATGTCAGTAGTGTAACAGAGAGAAAAGCCAGATCCCTGGGAGTTGCTGGAAAGACTAGTTGTGGGAAGGAACAACAATGTGGTCAAGCTCAGATTGGTCATGTAACCAACTCTGCTGCTTGAGAGAGAGGCAGGAAGCGGCAGGAAGCAAGTAGAAGCGTTTTTTTCAAAAACAGGGTGGCCATTTTGGAAGAGAACTATGTGATAAGTGGAAAATACTAGGCCGGGCGCGGAGGCTCATGCCTGTAATCCTTCACTTTGGGAAGCCATGAAGACCAGCCTGGCCAACATGGTGAAACCTTGTCTCCACTAAAAATACAAAAATTAGCTGAGCATGGTGGTGCATGCCTGTAATCCCAGCTACTCGGGAGGCTGAGGCAGGAGAATCACTTGAACCTGGGAGACAGAGGTTGCAGTGAGCCAAGATCGCGCCACTGCATTCCAGCCTGGGCATCAGAGTGAGACTCCATCTCAAAAAAAAAAAAAAAAAAAATAGAAAATGAAAATGCTAGAGTGCCGGCCGGGCGTGGTAGCACACACCTGTAATCCCAGCACTTTGGGAGGCTGAGGCAGGTGGATCACCTGAGGTCTGGAGTTTGAGACCAGCCCGGTCAACATGGTGAAACCCTGTCTCCACTAAAAATACAAAAATCAGCTGGGCGTGGTGGCAGGGACGTGTAGCCCCAGCTACTTGGGAGGCTGAGGTGGGAGGATCATTTGAACCCAGGAGATCACGCCATTGCACTCCAGCCTGAGCAACAGAGTCAGACTCCATCTCAAAAAAAGAAGAAAGAGAAAAAAGGAAATACTAGAGCAGAAGGGAGGGACAGTGGAAGGAAAGTCCTTCCTCAGGGTGGCGTGGCGGGCTACCCTGGAATCGCACAAGGAGCGAGTCTCCCTGAAGCTGGACTGGCACAGACGTGTGGGCTGAGAATGAGGGTTACATAGCAGGCCCAGGGCTCAGGCAAGGAGCTGGTTTTCTGGGGGGCATAGATGACGTACCAACAGAAGAACAAGACCCCATGTGACCAGTTAGAGTATGGGGGCTGCAGGGGTCAGCAGGGCAGACCTAGGGTGCAGGGCAGTGCTGGCTCCCATTTCATCATCCCCATTTCACATTCTGCCGGAGCATTCCAGTCAACCTTTTCCCACCGCGGCCCCCTAGTTCCTTGGTGCTCCCCGCTCAGGGCCCCTGGCCGTGTGTCCCCAGGTTCGTTACCTGCAGCGGCCCATCGCCCTGTGGTGTGGCCTCAACCACTCCCTAGTGCTGAGCCAGAGCTCCGACTTCAGCAAGGAGCTGCTGGGCTGCGGCTGCGGGGCTGGGGGCCGCCTCCCCGGCTGGCCCAAGGGGAGTGCCTCCTTCGTCAAGCTCCAAGTCAAGGTCAGATCGGGGTCAGGGGAGCGGGCACCTGGGGAGGATGAGAGCCCTGAGCCAGGACGCCCACAAGACTGTAGCTGGAGCTCCTGCAGGGACACAGGGAGTCCCATTTCCCCAGCACCACCCCACCTACTTCCTCTGCCACATACCATGCACTCTGCTCTGTCCCTTAGCAGACAGTGCTGGCCACAACACCCCTGGGACTTAGCAGGCTCAGGACTGGTGTGAGAGGGAAGAACACAATAGAAAGATTAGCCTGGGCTCCCTGGGAACCTCTGCAAGGAAAGCACCACTCAGCCCCGCCCCTTTGTCGCCTCCTCCAAGGTCCCTCTGTGTGCCTGCGCCCTCTGCGCCACCAGGGACTGTCTCTACATGCTATCCAGCCATGACATTGAGGAGCACACCTCCTATCGCGACCTGCCGGCCAGCAGGGTGGTGGGAACTCCCGAGCCCAGCCTAGGGGCCGGAGGACCCCAGGACCCCGGGGGGACGGCCCGGGCCTGCGAGGAGTACCTCAGCCAGATCCACAGTTGCCACACGTTGCAGGACCGCATGGAGAAGATGAAGGAGATCATAGGGTGGATGCCCCTGATGGCTGCACAGAAGGACTTCTTCTGGGAGGCCCTGGACATGCTGCAGAGGGATGTGGGAGGCGGGGGTGGCGGCCCCCAGCCCCTGAGAGCTAATCCCCTGCATGCTAGCCCGACCCCTGGAGGGAGTCCACCCCAGCCAGGGGCTAAGGAGCAGTGACCACTCTGCGCATGCGTGTGGGATCAGGTTGCTAGGGGCTGGGGACCACTAGCCAGGGTAGGGCAGGGAATTGTTTTGTAAAATGTTCAGGGGGCTGTCCAGGAGGGGCCCCCAACCTGACTATCATGGGCAAGAAATTTGATGGCTAGAATAAAAGGCTGCAGCGAAGCCTGGTGTGGAAGCCTGGGGGGCTGGAGGGCCAGGGGCAGGGATGGAGGCCTGCTGCCCGGCTCAGTGGGTGTGGGAGGGCAGGAGCCCAGGCAGGGGCAGGCAGCACAAGCAGATCCAGGTCTCAGGTGCTGCAGAGCTGATGGCGTCTGAAGCCGTCACGTTGCTGTCCACTCCCTGCTCCTGAGAGCCTACCCAGCTGTTTGAACTAGGAAGTCCCAGCCCACCTTCTGGAACAACTCTATGCACAGATGCTCTTGGCTACCCCACTGGGATCCCCTGCCTACCAAACTTATCCCCATCCTGAGGCAGCAGATTCCTCCTGACCCCTGAAAGCTTCCCACCCATCTCCCTTTGACCTGAAGCCAGCCCCCTCCTCTCTTCCTGCTGTTTACCTCCTGGGTCTGGGCTCATTTGTCCTTTTCTCCCTATTTTCTACTCCTTGCACCTCTTCCTCAGTAATAGAGACACTCCCTTTGTCTACATCCCATGCCTCCTGTCTCGCTTCCTGTACCTTCAAGTATTTAGAAGAGGTCATGGGTGAGAATTCCTCCTCCTTGGCCTAGCCTGGCCTAGATCTGGAGAGAAGGCAGTAGAGAGTTGAAGTGAAGGCCAGGCGCAGTGGCTATGCCTAAAATCCCAGCACTGTGGGAGGCCGAGGCAGGTGGATCACGAGATCAGGAGTTCGAGACCAGCCTGACCAAGATGGTAAAACATCGTCTCTACTAAAAATACAAAAATTAGCTGGGCGTGGAGATGCCTGTAATCCCAGATACCTGGGAGGCTGAGGCTGGAGAATCGCTTGAACCCAGGAGGCAGAGGTTGCAGTGAGCCTAGATCGCACCACTGCACTCTAGCCTGGGCACAGAGCAAGACTCTGTCTCAAAAAAAAAAAAAATACAAAAATACAAAAATTAGCCAGACGTAGTGGCATGCCCCTGTAATCCCAGCTACTTGGGAGGCTGAGGCACAAGAACTGCTTGAACCCAGGAGGTGGAGGTTGCAGTGACCCAAGATCGCACCGCTGCACTCTAGCCTGGGTCACAGAATGAGATTCTGTCAAAAAAAAAATTTTTTTTTAAGTGGAAAATGAGCTATGAGGGGTGGTCAGGCAGGGGGTGAGCCACGAGGGCTCCTGAGTTGAGGAAGCAGGGGCTAGGGGAGGATGGGGGATAGGGAATTCTCAGAAGGTCCCCAAGATGCTCCCTCACTGGATAGAGTGGGATTCCCGATGACATTACTTGAGGCCTGGGTGATGGCCTCTGCCCCTCACTACTGCTCCTCCTTCTTAGGTCAATATTTATGTGTCCTAGACCTAACGAGGTCCCAGGACGCCCCACTGTCCCGCCTTCCCCACTGCCCGCCCCACTGGCCAGTCCCCACGCCCACACACCCGAGGCTGCCCCATCTGGCGCTGATCATCCTGCTGCTGCTGCTGCCGCCGCCGCCGCCGCCGCCGCCACTGCTGCTCTGCAAAATTGAGCTGCTGCTTCTGTCTCGAGGACCCCACCGCCTTTCCCCTGGGCCATGCTGCCTGCCGCCACAGCCTCCCTCCTGGGGCCCCTCCTTACTGCCTGTGCCCTGCTGCCTTTTGCCCAGGGCCAGACCCCCAACTACACCAGGTAGGTCTCTTGGCATCTTCTAGACAGCTCCAGTGAACTTCAGACCCCCGATTCCTGGGGGGTTATGCCTGGGGATGTTTTGGGTTCTGTGGCTGACACTCCACTCCCCAGATTCCCCACCGCCTCACCCTTCTCTGGCCCCCAAATGCTCCGCATCTGCTGCAAGACCTTGGTCTCCCACAGGCCATCACTGCTCCCATTCCCCCCACTTTCGTCCTCTGGTCTCTTAAGTCTCCCCACCCACCCAGATCCTTGGCTCCCCATAGAACCCAAGAGAGAGCCCAGTTCCTGAACTTGCCTGGTAGCTGGATTCCAGGAAGGAATTAGAGAGGTATTGGAGGGGGAGGAGGGGGCAGCGAGTGGAGACGTGGGAGTCAGATTCTGAAGTAGTTAGGAACAGGGGCAGGGCTAAGGTGAGGAGCTCGGGGAGCCTGGCCTCCAGGTTCACTGTGAGGGCCATCGCCACTGCCGCTCCCTCCATCTCTCCCCCCTCCCCCCCCATCGCCTCGTGGCTGTGTCCACATCTGGAAGTAGTTAGGCGGCTCCTGTCCCTGGACTGCCAGGCAGAATGAGGGGGAGTCAGGAAGGGGGGCCGAGGAGGATTCCGGGAATTCCTGTTGGGGTGGGGGTGGGGTTGGAGGGATGGTCGAGTTACCAGGCCCACTTTTCCCTTATCTTCTGTTGGAGTCTGGGACACCCCAACCCTGTCCTGGCTGGTGGAAGCTGCCCAGGTCTCTCAAGGCTTTCCATTTCGTCCTCCGGCTTCCCTCCCTGGAGTTTCATCCTCATGACCCATCCCCTCTTGTTCCCACCTTTCCCTGCTTTTTTTTGGGGGGGGTATGGAGTCTTGGAGTCTCGCTCTGTCGCCCAAGCAGGAGTGGTGCAGTGGCGCAATCTCAGCTAACTGCAACCTCCACCTCCCAGGTTCAAGCAATTCTTCCAACCTCAGCCTCCTGAGTAGCTAGGACTACAGGTGTGCACCACCACATCGGGCTAATTTTTGTATTTTTAGCCAGGCACAGTGGTTCACACCTGTAATTCCAGCACTTTGGGAGGCTGAGGCAGGTGGATCGCCTGAGGTCAGAGTTCAAGACCATCCTGACCAACATGGCAAAACCCCGTCTCTACTAAAAATACAAAAAATTAATCAGGCATGGTGGCAGGTGCCTGTAGTCTCAGCTACTCAGGAGGCTGAGGCAGAAGAATTGCTTGAACCCAGGAGGTGGAGGTTGCAGTGAGCCGATTGCACTCCAGCCTGGGTGACAGAGTGAGACTCTGTCTCCAAAAAAACACTGTATTTTTAGTAAGAGTTGGGGTTTCACCAAATTGGCCAGGATGTACTTGAACTCCTGACCTCAGGTGATCCGCCCACCTCAGCCTCCCAAAGTGCTGAGATTATAGGCGTGATCCACCGCGCCAGGCCCTGCCCCAGGTCTCTTAAGGGCTTTCCATTTCGTCCCCTGGCTTCCCTCCCTGGAATTTTATCCTCATCACCCCATTCCCATCTTGCCATTGCTCCCCCATCCCACCCGTCCCTGCTGTTTTCTGACCTCTCTTCTGTTCTCCAGACCTGTGTTCCTGTGCGGAGGGGATGTGAAGGGGGAATCAGGTTATGTGGCAAGTGAGGGCTTCCCCAACCTCTACCCACCTAATAAGGAGTGCATCTGGACCATAACGGTGAGAAGCCCCTTTGGGCACTATCCCTTCTCAAAGGGGCAAAGGCCTGACTGTGAAGGGACCCCCACCCCCACCCCCACCCCCGCCCGCAGCACCACCTTCTCAACCTGGGGCAGCTCCCTTCCCTCTGTCACTGAAGGCATCATTCCCACATAACAAGCACTCTCTTAGGCGTCATTCCCACATAACAAGCACTCTTTTAACCATTCCTTCAAATTCTCATTCTCCAGCCCCCAACCCTCCCTCCTCTTCCAAAGCCTCAGCTGTTGTCCCCGGCACAGGCCACCAGCAGAGCTGCAGAGACCAGGCCCTCTGCCCTGCAATCACATGCAGGTCCCTTCCTGTTCAGTACGTTTCTGCAAGAAACGCTTGGGCAGGGGAGCTGCCCTCTGGCTGGATTGTGTGGGGCCTGACTCTGTGGGTCCCCACCTCTGTCTCCGCCATCAGGTCCCCGAGGGCCAGACCGTGTCCCTCTCATTCCGAGTCTTCGACCTGGAGCTACACCCCGCCTGCCGCTACGATGCTGTGGAGGTCTTCGCTGGGTCTGGGACTTCGGGCCAGCGGCTCGGACGCTTTTGCGGGACCTTCCGGCCTGCGCCCCTAGTCGCCCCCGGCAACCAGGTGACCCTGAGGATGACGGCAGACGAGGGCACAGGAGGACGAGGCTTCCTGCTCTGGTACAGCGGGCGGGCCACCTCAGGCACTGGTGAGACCTCCCTCACCTCCGCCTTCCCCCCTCCAGGCCCCGCCCCGGGCGCAGCCCTGCCCCCAGCCCTAACCTCTGCCCCGCCCACCCTGCGCCCCAGCGCCTAAGGCCCCTTACCTCCCTGACCCATTTTCCTCACTAACCGCCCCTTCAGTCCCTCCTCCCCGTCTTCTCTCCCCCCCTCCCGCACCCACCCATCCCCTCTTCCAGGGCCCCCCCCAGGCGCGAGGCGGAAATGGGTCACCGACCCGCGGGTGGAATGGGCGGCCTGGGGTTACTGGGACGGTGAGTAACTGCCCGCCCCCGTCCGCAATCGGGCTCCCTCTGATGGGCGCGAGGGGGCACCCCAGGGCTGGGGGACTAGGTTCCTCCGACCCGAGGGGGGGCCCCCTCTACACCCAGCCCTGGGCTCCCGATTGCGGTCCCATCACCCACTCCTGGTGGCAGAAGTTTCCCTTGCAATGTTTCAGGCGGGGACCTCCGCAAAGGGGGCCTCGGGGGCTGTGCCCCAAATCGAGGACACGCTCTCCAGCCTGAAATGGGACTCTGCTGCCGGGCCGGGGAGATGGGATCTCCTAGGGGAAGAGGCGCGGTGCGGCCGCGGGTCGGGGAGGGGCCAGAAGGGGGCGTCCAGCCAGTTCCTCCTCCCGCTTCCACCGCCCGCCTGTGCGCCCTGCGGCCCCAAATTTCCCCGAGCCGCGCTCCTCCCGGCCACTCTTTGCTAACTTGCCCCCGTCTTACCTCCCCTTCTTCTCGTCCCCTCATCCTGAGCCCCAGACATTCAAGCTGCCTGCCGGGGCTCCCAGCCTGGAGCTCTCCTAGAGCTGACCGAGGGTCTCCACCGCCCCCCACCCCCGCTCCTCTCTCCCCTCCCCAGAGCACCAATTTTGCGGGGGGCGGCTGGAGAAGGCCCAGGGAACCCTGACCACGCCCAACTGGCCCGAGTCCGATTACCCCCCGGGCATCAGCTGTTCCTGGCACATCATCGCGCCCCGGGACCAGGTACCGACCCTCCTCCCCGGGCTGCCCTCGGGGACCCAGACGGCGCCCTCCGGCTTGCAGCCAGCAAAGATTTATTGAACTGCGCTTGCGCTGGTGGGATCCCCAAACTGCCCCAGCCCCTGCATGCACGCAAACAAAAGTATAAAAATTGCAACTGAGACAAGTCTCAGGAGAGGGAGGTACAGGGTGCTGGTATAACACGCGGGTCTGTCCCTTGTGAGTGTGCCAGGACTTGACCTTGCCAACGACGACGACCGACGCCCCTGCAAGGTCCCACGGGTGTGTGGTCCTCCTTGCTGTGGTGTGAACACCTTCAGGAGGGGGCCCAGGGGACGCGGGAGGTGGGAATGGGGGCTGCTGCAGGCACCCAGTAGGAGGTGGTCCTGGCGCCGAGGGGTGGGTGTCCCGCCACCACAGCCCCCGCCTCCGCCCGCCACCAGGTCATCGCGCTAACCTTCGAAAAGTTTGACCTGGAGCCGGACACCTACTGCCGCTACGACTCGGTCAGCGTGTTTAACGGAGCCGTGAGCGACGACGCCCGGAGACTGGGGAAGTTCTGCGGCGACGCGGTCCCGGGGTGAGGGGCGGGACCAGGGTGGACGGCGAATCCGGGTGAGAGAGTTGGGGGATCGCACACGCGGCTGTTTGGAGGGGCGGGGCTCAGCTAAAGGGATGGGATCTGAACCCCAGGGCTCCAAACCGGCAAGGGGAGCAGGTTCGAGGCCAGGCAAAGAGGAGGTTTGGCCCTGGATCTGGGGTCTGCGGATAGAGAGGCGAGTCGGGCTCTGCGAAGTTGGGATGAAGTTAAAAGGCTACCGGGCCCGGCGTAGTGGCTTATGCCTGTAATCATAGCACTTTGGGAGGATGAAGCGGGAGGATCGACGAAACTTAGGAGTTCGAAACCAGCCTAGGCAACATGGTGCAACCCTGTCTCTACTAAAAATACAAAATAATGAGCTGGGCGTGGTGGTTTGCCTGAAGTTCCAGCAACCTGGGGAGCTGAGGCAGAAGGATTGCTTAAATCCAGGAGGTTGAACCTGCAGTGAGCCTAGATTGAGCCACTGCACTCAAGTCTGGGGGACAAAGTGAGGCCCTGTCTCAAACAAACAAGGTCACGGGGCTGGGTAGGGAGTGCGATGCACACCCCGTCCTGACATGCTCGGTGGCCACCTGCAGCTCCATCTCCTCCGAAGGAAATGAACTCCTCGTCCAGTTTGTCTCAGATCTCAGCGTCACCGCTGATGGCTTCTCAGCCTCCTACAAGACCCTGCCTCGGGGCGCTGCCAAAGAAGGGCCAGGCCTCAGCCCCAAACCGGGAACTGAGCCCAAAGTCAAGCCACCTCCCAAGCCCCAACCTCCAGAGAAAACTCCCATTGCCCCTGGTGAGTCTGGGATGGGGGAGAAGGGGAAACAGACGAAGGGACCCATTTCAAAAAGTTCTGACCTGTGCTGGGGCTCACGCCTATAATCTCAGCATTTTGGGAGCCCCAGGCAGAGGATCGATTAAGTCTGGGAGTTCAAAATAAAAAAGTAGGATGGGCTGGTGGCTCACACCTGTAATCCCAGCACTTTAGGAGGCGAAGGTGGGCGGATCACCTGAGGTCCGGAGTTTGAAACCAGCCTGGCCAACATGGTGAAATCCTATCTCTACTAAAAATACAAAATTCTTTGTCGCTGGGGCTGGAGTGCAATGGCGCGATCTCAGCTCACTGCAACCTCCGCCTACCGGGTTCAAGTGATGCTCCTGCCTCAGCCTCCTGAGTGGCTGGTACTACAGGTGCCCGCCACCATGCCTGGCTAATTTTTTTGTATTTTTAATACAGATGGGGTTTCACTATGTTGGCCAGGCTGGTCTCAAACTCCTGACCTCGTGATCCACCCACCTCAGCCTCCCAAAGAGCTGGGATTATAGGCGTGTGCAAAAAATTAGCCAGGGATGGTGTTGCACACCTGTAATCCCTACTACTTGGGAGGCTGAGGCAGGAGAATCAATTGAACCTGGGAGGCGGAGGTTGCAGTGAGCCGAGATTGCACCGGGCAACTGAGTGAGACTGTCTCAAAAGAAAAAAAAAAGAAAAAAAAAATTAGCCAGGCGTGTGGTGATAGCTACTTGTGAGGCTGAGGTGGGAGGATGACTCACTTGAGCTGGGGAGGTTGAGGCTTCAGTGAGCCATGACAGTGTTGCTGCATTCCAGCCTGGGCAACAGAGCAAGACTCCATCTTACACAAACAAACAACTTCTTCCTTGGCTACATTCACTTATTGATTCATCTGGTACTCACTGGTGCCTCCTTCCTGCCAATGGCCCTTACTGGGTGCTGGGACCAGAAGCCGACAGAGCTCTGAACAGTTCAAGTCAATGAGACTGTTATGGGGACAATGCTCCCTCCTACCTGCTGAACAGGTCACCCTCCACCCCCCTCCCTCCTAGATGCACCCACTGTCACCTGCCCAAAGCAGTGCCGCCGGACAGGCACGTTGCAGAGCAACTTCTGTGCCAGCAGCCTGGGTAAGAACACCCCTGCACCCCGGTCCAGCTCCTCAAACCACCTTCTGGTTCCAGTCCTGCCACCTGGAACCTCCCATCTCCTCATCTCTCACTCCCATTCTCCCACAGTGGTGACTGCAACAGTGAAGTCCATGGTTCGGGGCCCAGGAGAGGGCCTCACCGTCACTGTCAGTCTTATTGGTGCTTATAAAACTGGAGGACTGGATCTGCCTTCTCCACCCACTGGTGCCTCCCTGAAGTTTTACGTGCCTTGCAAGCAGTGCCCCCCCGTGAAGAAAGGTAACAGAGATGTGGGGAAATGGGGATGGGTCGAGCTAAGCCACACTGAAATGATCAAAGTGTGGAATCTGAGTGAGAAGGTGTGCTGACAGATGTCAAGAATATGAGATCTTAACCCCTCCCTCCCCTCCCTGTTCCAGGAGCCAGTTATCTGCTGATGGGCCAGGTGGAAGAGACCAGAGGTCCAGTCCTTCCTCCAGAGAGCTTCGTGGTTCTCCACCGGCCCAACCAGGACCAGATCCTCATCAACCTAAGCAAGAGGAAGTGCCTCTCCCAACCTGTGCAGGCTGCCGAGTCCCAGGCCTGAGACACAGGCCAGCCCCGGCCCCAAGCCCTCAGGCCTTCTTTCTTATCCAAATAAATGTTTCTTAACTGAGGAAGGGGTCAGATCTCCATGCTTACGATATTGGGTCCATCTTGAGGATTTCTTTTCATTCATTCATTCATTCAACACATATTTACTATACAGAATAATCTTTTAAGAATGTACCAGGTGTAGTGACTCACAATTGTAATCAGGACTTTGGGAGGCTGAGTCAGGAGGACTGCAGAGCCCAGGAGTTCAAGACTAGCCTGGGAAACATGGTAAAACCCCTCTCTACAAAAAATACAAAAATTAGCCAGATGTGGTGGTGCACACCTGTAGTCCCAGCTACTTAGGTTGAGGTGGGAGGATTGCTTGATCCTGGGGAGGTAGAGACTGCAGTGAGCTGTGATCATGCCATTGTACTCCACCTGAGGAACAGAGTAAGACCCTGTCTCAAAAAAAAAAAAAAGGATGAAAGTCACAGGCCAGGTGCAATGGCTGATACCTGTAATCCCAGGACTTTTTTTTTTTTTTGAGAGAGTCTCGCTCTGTCACCAGGTGCCAGGCTGCAGTGCAGTTGCACAATCTCGGCTCACTGCAACCTCTGCCTCCTGGGTTCAAGCAATTCTTCTGCCTCAGCCTCCCGAGTAGCTGGGACTACAGGCACCTGCCACCATGCGTAGCTAATTTTTGTATTGTTTAGTAGAGACGGGGTTTCACCATGTTGGCCAGGATGGTCTCGATCTCTCGAACTCGTGATCTGCCCGCCTCGGCCTCCCAAAGTGCTGGGATTACAGGTGTGAGCTACTTTACCCAGCAATCCCAGAACTTGAGGTCAAAAGTTTGAGACCAGCCTGGGCAACATGGCCAAATTCTGTCTTTACAGAAAATAATTAGCTGAGCATGGTGGTACTCACCTGTGGACCCAGCTACTCAGGAGGCTGATGTGGGAGGCTTGCTTGAGCCCAGGAGTCTCAGGCTGCAGTGAGCTATGATCACACCATTGTAATCTAGCCTGGACAAGAGTAAGACCCTGTCTCTAAAAAAGTAAAAGGAAAATATGTCACATCTTGGCCGGGCATGGTGGCTCACGCCTGTTATCCCAGCACTTTGAGAGGCTGAGGCAGATCATTTGAGGTCAGGAGTTTGAGACCAGCCTGGCCAACATGGTGAAACCCTGTCTCTACTAAAAATACAAAAAAAATTAGCTGGGTGTGGTGGTGGGTGCCTGTAATCGCAGCTACGTGGGAGGCTGAGGCAGGAGAATCTCTTGAACTCAAGAGGTGGAGACTGCAGTGAGCCGAGATCGTGCCACTCCACTCTAGCCTGGGCAACAGAACAAGACTCTGTCTCAAAACATAATACAAAAAAGATAAGAAAATATGTCACATCTTTGTTTTTTGAGATGGAGTTTTGCTCTTGTTGCCCAGGCTGGAGGGCAATGGCACAATCTCAGCTCGTGACAACCTCCGCTCGTGACAACCTCCACCTCCTGGGTTCAAGTGATTCTCCTGCCTCAGTCTCCTGAATAGCTGGGATTTCAGGCATGTACCACCACACTTGGCTGATTTTGTATTTTTAGTAGAGACTGGGTTTCTCCATGTTGGTCAGGCTGGTCTCGAACTCCTGACCTCAGGTGATCTGCCCACCTCTGCCTTCCAAAGTGCTGGGATTACAGGCATTGAGCCACCGCGCCCAGCTGATATGTCACATCTTGTCCTTTACTCAAAACTTTCCTGTAGTTTCCCAAGTCTTACCAAGGGTTCAAGACTGTACGTCATCTGCATTCTCTCTCCTGCCTCGTAGCTTCATGTCTACTCTCTCCCATGTACCATCAGTTCCAGTCACATTGGCAGCTTGTTGCCCATTTCTAGTGCACTTCTGTTTTAGGCCTTTGCTGTTTCCTCTATCCAGAATTCTCTCCCATAGATATATCTTATGGCTCACTTCCTAAATTCAGTCAGATCTCTGCTCAAAGTTCATCCTAGGCACTCATTCATTTGTTCATTCCAAATGGCAGGCACTGTCATAAGTGCTAAAGATACAACAGAAAACTAAACAAAGTCCCTGCTCTTGTGAAAAGGAAAGAACATTCTACTGGAGGAGAGGGAAACAATAAAATAGGAGGGCAAGTATCACTGTACGTGCTATAAAAAAAACAAATGCAATTTGTTGGGTGTGGAGGTGCGTGTCTGTGGCCCTAGCTACTCAGAAGGCTGAGGCAGGAGGATTGCTTGAGCCCAATCAAGCAGGTGGAGGCTGCAGTGAGCTATGATTGCACCACGGCCCTCCAGCCTGGGTGACAGAGCGACTGTATCAAAAAAAAAAAAAAAAAAAAAAAAAGACATTGCACAGGGGGATTCTAAGTAAGATGTTCAGAAGAGACTTTCAGAAAAGATTGATTTTGTCTTTGCTCCATTGCTAACAGGGTGCCCTAAGATAAGATTCTTCACCCTATCCAGGCTGTAAAAGGAGTTGAAGATTCAATGCATTTAAAGTGGAAGGGTTTAGCAAATCCTTTTTGAAAATATATAATTACTTAAACAACATGGGTTTGAAATTAGCAAATCTTAATTCCCTGTGCAAATGTGAGTGATTTCCCATGTCCCTTACAGGAAAGTGAGAAACAGGAGGCGAGACTCAGGCTGGAGTCCCAGATGGAAGGAACCTTCAACCAGTGCCGTAGAAAACAGACTTTGAGCCTGGGGGGAGGGACAGTGGCTGTCATGCACTTTCGGAGGCTTAAGTGGGAGGATCGCTTGAGCCTAGGAGTTCCAGACCAGCCTGCACAACATAAAGAGATCGTCTCTATAAAAAGTTACAAAACTTAGCCAGGCATAGTGGTGCACACCTGTAATCCCAGCTACTCAGGAGGCTGAGGCAGGAGACTAGCTTGAACCCAGGAGTTGGAGGCTGCAGTGAACGATGACCGCACCACTGCACTTCATCTTGGGCAACATAGTGAGACTCTGTCTCTAAAAAAGCAAAAAAGAGGCTGGGCATGGTGGCTCACAGCTGTTAGCATTTTGGGAGGCTGAGGCGAGTAAGGTCAGGAGTTCGAGACCAGCCTGACCAAGGTGAAACCCTGTCTCTGCCAAAAATACAAAGAATTAGCCAGGCGTGGTTGCACATGCTTGTAATCTCAGCTATTCGGGAGGCTGAGACGGGAGAATCGCTTGAACCTTGGAGGCGGAGGTTGCAGTGAGCTGAGATCTGTGCCATTGCACTCTAGCCTGGGCGACAGAGCGAGACTTAGTCTCAAAAAAAAAAAAAAGGCAGAAAAGAAAACAGGCTTTGATTCCTTCAGAGGCTTCTAAGGTAGCCTGGAATTGAAGAAGAGGAAAAGGACTCCCCGGTGGGAGATTGACTTGGACGGTCTCAGAAAAGGGAGGAAGAAACAAAGCCCAGTTCGAAGCCCCGCCCCGTTTCTCTGAATTACTTCAGGGGTAGAGTTCGAGCCAGTAAAATTGTTACGTCACCGGAATCCAGCCAATCGCAGACGACAGAAGGAGGGCGTTCTGTTTGGTCTTTCAGCGCACCAATCGGCGTATAGTTATGGCGGAAACAAAGACGCTCTGGCCAATAACAGAAGTCGTACGGCGGAAGTGCAGAAAGGGACTCTCGGGAACATGGCATCCTTAGTCTGACCACAAGCTGAGTGGCAGGTGCTTCGAACACAAGGCTGGCATTCCAGCGCGAGCGGCCATTTCTAGGCAGAAGCGCGATCGGGCCCGTGTCCGACCTTAGGGAAGGGCCGGAGACGCAAACACAGGTCTCCCGGGAAGCAGGAGGCGTCAGAGGTCGCTCTGCAGGCCGGTGCTGCAGCGGGCGGAGTCTGGCCGGAGAGAGGAGGCCGGCGACCGGGAACGCCCGGAAGGGGCGAGGCCAGCGGCGGGGCGGGGCTTATGGAGATCGCGAGCCGGGCCTGAGGAGAAGGCCGGGTTGGGAACTGCGAGGGGCTGGGTTTAGCGGGGTGGGCGTGGCTGTCGAGGTGGGGCTTGGCGGGTCCAAAGGACCCCGGGGCAGAGCTGGAAAAGGGAAGGGCTTGGGGGCCCTGGGCCTGGATCTGCGGGAGCCCCATCTAGCAGGGTTTCGAGGCGGCAGCAGCGGCGTCAGTCCAGGCCCTGCCCTGGGAGCTCATCTTGTCCCCTTTCACCCCTCACGCCCCCCAGCTCTCGACTCCAGGCCCTGTCCCCTGAGCTCTGCCCTCGGATGTCCAACCGCCCAGAGCCTGCATGCGCCGTGGGGCGCCCCAGGACCAGGAGCTGGTGGGTCCGGGGCCCCCTGGGCGGGGGTCCCGGGGCGCCCCTCCTCCCTTGGGATCCGTTGTCCCGGTCCTGGTCTTTCCCCCGGATCTAGTATTCAGGGCGGACCAGCGGAGCGGACCCCGACAGCTGCTGACCCTCTATAACCCCACAGGAACAGCGCTTCGCTTCCGAGGTAAAGGGATCGGCGCCTCGTGCAAGGGGTCTGGGGGCTGGCCGCCGGACACTGGGGGGCTGTGTTGGCTGAAGGAGTCAGATGGGTAGGGTCGGACGTCCAGCTTTGGCGGATTGGGAAAGTCATGTCCAGCCTCCGGGGCAGAAGGTAGAAGGGACTCAACCCACATGGCAAGGATTGTCTGTGTGTGTCTCTATCCCCCAGTCCTGTGCACAGCACCTGCCAAATACACGGTGTTCGACGCAGAGGGATATGTGAAGCCTCAGTCTTGCATTGACATGTGAGTGAGCTGGGAGGGTGGGGTTGCTGATGGAAGCCAGGGGTCGCTGCCACCTGTTGTCTTAGGTCTGAGACGTTGCCCTTTTTAACCTGTTTTCCCTACCCTCTGTCTGTGCCCCTAAGGGAGAGACTTCTGGGGGGAGGCCTGGATTTCCTCGGATTACTGCCGCTCACTCACTTCACCCCAATGGGCTTCTGTCTTACCTTGGGACCAGTGTGATTCGCCACGTGGCACCCATTCCCAGCCACTATGATGTCCAGGACCGCTTCCGCATTGAGCTGTCTGAGGAAGGAGCTGAGGGCCGAGTGGTGGGACGCAAGGACATTACCTCGGTTCTGAGAGCCCCAGCGTACCCCCTTGAGCTTCAGGGACAGCCAGACCCACCGCCCCACCCAGGGCCTCCTACTGGGACACCACCACCTACGGCCAGACACTTCCAGGAGCGTGAGTTGGGAGATAGGGATCTTGAGTTCTGTAGGGAGGGAGGAAGTAGCATTTCCCTAGAGATGAGCTAAATTGGATTTGAAGAAGTCTCCTGGTTCAGTCTTTTGCCTTTTGATGGAAGCATTCCTAGAAGTTGAGATTTTATGTCAGATGAAGGGGAAAAAAGACTTTACAAGTTTCCTGGTTTCTGACTTCTACTTAGAGGAAAAAGTTCTTCCTTGACTCTAACCGCAGTACTTCCTATCATGTGGTAGCTCAGTTCAGTTCAATAAGAAACCTGTATTGAGCAATTAACCCTGTACCAAGTTGTGTGCTGGGTATGAAAGGAAGAGAGGTCCCTACCTGTCAGATAGGTCCACAGAAGAGAGAAAATGAATGCTGAGGGACTGGAGGAGAGAGTTTCTTTTTTTTTGAGACAGAGTTTCACGCTTGTTGCCCAGGCTGAAGTGGAATGGCAAGATCTCAGCTCACCGCAACCTCCTCCTCACAGGTTCAAGCAATTCTCCTGCCTCAGCCTCCTGAGAAGCTAGGATTATAGGAATGCGCCACCATGCCCGGCTAATTTTGTAGTTTTAGTAGAGACGGGGTTTCTCCATGTTCATCAGGCTGGTCTCAAACTCCCAACCTCAGGTGATCCTCCGGTCTCAGCCTTCCAAAGTGTTGGGATTACAGGTGTGAGCTACAGCGCCTGGCCAGAGAGTTTCTTGTGGTGGTGGGGACAGAGGCCCTGGGAAGGAGAAGACACTTGCACTGTAGGCCTGGAGGGCAATATAAAGTAGATACAGGGTGCAGTGGCTCACGCCTGTAATCCAAGTGCTTTGGGAGGCTAAGGTGGGCAGATCACCTGAGGCCAGGAGTTTAAGACCAGCATGGCCAACATGGTAAAGCCCCGTCTCTACTATACGTGGTGGCGCACACCTGTAATCCAAGTTACTTGGGAGGCTAACGCAGGAGAAATACTTGAATCCAGGAGGCGGAGGCTCCAGTGAGTCGGGATCATGTGGCTGTACTCCAGCCTGGGCAAGACAGAGCGAGACTCTGTCTCAAAAAAAAGTAGATGTAGATACAGGGTGCGGTGGCTCACGCCTATAATCCCAGTGCTTTGGGAGGCTGAGGTGGTAGGAGGATTGCTTGAGACCAAGAGTTCAGGATCAGCTTGGGTGGGCAACATAGTGAGACCCTCTACAAACAATTTAAAAATTAGCCAGGCATGGTAGCATGAACCCATAGTCCCAGCTACTCAGGAGGCTGAGGCAGGAGAATCACTTGAGGCCAGGAGTTCCAGACCAGCCTGGGCAACATAGTGAGACTCCATGTCTACAAAAAATAAAAAATAATTAAAGAAAAAAAAAAGTAGATACATCTCCCGTGTTCAGGCTTCTCCCTGGAGGACCTGGGCTGGGCAGGAGTTGGGGCTGCAGCATCTGACAAGTCTTGTTTCTCAGACCCCCGCCAGCAACTGGCCACCAGCTCCTTCCTCCTCTTCTTGCTGACGGGGATTGTCTCTGTGGCCTTCCTGCTGCTCCCACTCCAGGACGAGCTTGGCAGCCAACTGCCTCAAGTCCTGCATGTCTCCCTGGGACAAAAGTTGGTGGCCGCCTACGTCTTGGGTGAGGACACCAGTGGTCAGAGATCCAGGCCCCAGGAAAAAGGGAGAAGGGATGGGAGGAAAGCTAACAGAGCCCCAGGGCTGCTCATGCGACCCTGTTCTTTCTTTGTCCCCTCTCCAGGCCTCCTCACCATGGTGTTCCTCCGTACCTGAGCTCCCTGCTCAACCCCCAGCCCACCCCACTCTCCCTGGGCAGGGTCTTGAGGCAGCCACTGTGATGCTCATACCTTACCTTGCCTCCTACCCTCTTCTCTTTCCTGCCTACTCTCCCCTCCTCCCCCCCACAAAAAAAATACCCAGGGATTTGTACTGATTTTCCAAGTCGAATAAAATAAATTTTTAAAATGAAAATGAGAGATGTAGGGTGCTTGCCACTGTCTTCCCACTTTTTTCTTGGTACTCAGACATCCTCCAGTTCCTCCTGCCCCTGTTCCCAGGGGACCTGGGCCCTTGTGGCAGTGACGAGGCCCAGTGAGGATTTAGAAGACCTGGGTCACTCCTGGTGCTTGCATTGAAAAACTGCGACCATGAGCAAGTCATTTAATTTCTCTGAGCTGCAGGTTCTACCTACAAAAGGAGGGATTGGGCAAGTTGACTCTTAAGATACGCTTCAGCCCTGGAATAAGATCTTTGTTTGTTTGTTTTTTGTTGTTGTAATAAGATCTTGTCCCTAAGCCAATGTACCCAACCTAAAAAGAAGTGAACAAAAATACCACCTAATCCTGCCTGTGGTAGAACTCTTTCTTGCCATCTGGAGGCAACAAAGCCTCTTGCCAGGGTTGCCTGGGTGTTTACAACCCCTAGAATCCTTTTCTGCCTTTTGGACCCTCTATCTGTTTTCCTCTGTTTCTTCTTTAAGACTTCAACTCCTTTGGCCAGATGTGGTGGCTCAGGCCTGTAATCACAGCACTTTGGGAGGCCGAGGCAGTGGATCGCTTAAGGCCAGGAGTTCGAGACCAGCCTGGCCAACATGGTGAAACTCTGCCTCTACTAAAAATACAAAAATTAGCCAGACATGGTAGTGGGCACCTATAATCCCAGCTACTCGGAGGCTGTGGTAAGAGAATTGTTTTAACCTGGGAGGCAGAGGCTGCAGTGAGCCAAGATTGTGCCACTGCACTCCAGCCTGGGAAACAGAGCAAGACTCCAGAAAAAAAAAAAAAAAAAAAAAAAAAAAAAAAAAAAAAAAAACAACCAAACCAAACCCCGCAAAAAAAAAAGGGCCCCGGGAAATAAAAAAAAAAAAAAAAAAACAGGGGGTGTGTTTATATATTTTTTTTAATCGGTGTGTATTTGGGGGGGTGGTGAAATGTTTTTCCACCTTCCCTCCCGCCTGTGAAAACTTCAATCAACAAAAAAAAAAAAAAAAAAAAAAAAAAAAAAAAAAAAAAAAAAGATACAACCT